>CM075819.1:7790665-8074549 GCA_037975025.1 Excoecaria agallocha | reverse complement strand
TTTTTCTAATGCTAGTACTTCCCGAGTCACCTCGTTGGCTTTTCCGAAAGGTTGTCTGCTTATTCCTTCGTTGATTGAAATATTACACCATATATACTTAAAAGTTGCAATGTTTTCATATCTTAGGGAAGGGAAGAAGAAGCCAAAACCATATTGAGGAAAATATACTCAGCTGAAGATGTTGAAGCAGAAATCCGGGATCTAAAAGATTCAGTTGAGAAAGAAATTGAGGAAGAAGGAAATTCAGAGAAAATTAACCTCATCAAACTATTTAAAACCAAGACAGTGAGAAGAGGACTAATTGCTGGTGTTGGCCTTCAGGTTTTCCAGCAGTTCGTAGGAATTAACACAGTTATGTATTACAGTCCTACCATAATTCAGTTGGCTGGTTTTGCATCTAACCAAACGGCTCTTCTGCTGTCACTTGTCACTGCTGGACTCAATGCATTGGGCTCTATTGTCAGCATATACTTCGTTGACAGGACTGGAAGAAAGAAACTTCTGATAATCAGTTTAACTGGTGTACTACTCTCACTTGGCTATTTATCAGGAATTTTCCATGAGACTACAACTCACTCACCTAAGGTTAGATCTACCGAAATACAGTTTGGAAATTATACTTGCCCTGATTATGCTTCAGCTTCAAATGCTGGTTCTTGGGACTGCGTGGAGTGCTTGAAAGCCAAAAATCCAGATTGCGGGTTTTGTTCTTCAGCTTCTGATAAGGTATAATACACCTAAACACTTGCAGAATTTCAATCTGACAAGCATGATTCTTAACTAGTTTCAGCAATAACCATGATTATCATTTTCTTGCAGCTACTGCCCGGTGTATGTTTGCTCTCAAATGATACAGTGAAGGACCTTTGCCACAATGAGCATAGGGAGTGGTACACAAGGGGTTGCCCAAGCAAAAATGGATGGGTTGCACTAATTGGCCTGGCACTCTATATCATATTCTTCTCTCCTGGAATGGGCCCAGTTCCATGGATTGTTAATTCTGAAATCTACCCTTTACGGTTCAGAGGAGTCTGCGGAGGAATAGCTGCAACTGCAAACTGGATCTCGAATCTTATAGTTTCCCAGTCCTTCCTATCTTTGACAGAGTCTATTGGGACATCCTGGACATTCCTAATATTTGGAGTTATAACTGTATTAGCTTTGTTGTTCGTTATAATCTGCGTACCTGAAACTAAGGGGCTACCGATTGAGGAGGTCGAGAAGATGCTGGAGATGAGGCCTTTGCGCTACAAGTTCTGGCAAAATGGCTCCGAAACATATCAGAAGAAGAGCAATCAAAGTGTCTGATTAGTAATACCAGGACAAGACCTGCAGAATACATAGAATATAGAACTAATTTTGTTGCAGTTTCTGCACAAATATATTACAGCTCCTAGTTTGAACTATTTCTTTAAATTAGACAGCTAGTTGTCTAGATTGTTGTTCATACTAGCAGCTTTCAGATGTAGTAAGAAGAAATGTTAGTGAATAAATCTCCTTTTTTTTCATATGGCTTGATTATGTTAACTAAGTCATTATGCCACAACAACCTGAAGTGATGCCTACTTTACCACTGGGGAACTTGAGTGATAAATTAATATCACATTTTTTTAATTATTTTCAATTTTTTCCAACAAATATCAAAATTAGTTAATGCAAAACAGAAAGCAAAGAGCTGAGTCTATGGGGGCAAATCAACCTTCATCAACTTTGATTTCTATCAAATTAAGGCTGCAACAGAATTTTCTCTTTTACCATAACAAAGATAAAAATTTCTGACTTCTTTCTATTTTTCTTTTATTTTCTTCATAGTAATAAAGTTCAAAGAACCGCATGTGGCACAAATGTATCTAAACCGTTAGATTTAATAGATATGCGCAATTTGACAGTCTAGTTTCACATGTGGCACAAATACATCTGAAACGTTAAATTAAAATAGATATGCGCAATTTGACAGTCTAGTTGTATATGCACATTGGATTAGTTCTCAAGTTCTACACAACAATTTAAAGAAAAGTGGTTTTAAATTAATCTGAATCTTCTCAAAATCAAGAGAAAAAATGAGAGTATAGCAGGCATTTTCTATCATTTTAAATAGAAGTAGAACAAATTATATGGCATCAATGTGAATTAATTGAAAAGTTGAACTCGGATAAAAAAAAAAAAAAAGAGGAAATTACAGGAATTACCCGCGTTTTAATTCTTTGTTTCAAGAATGTCATACTGTCTTTTACTTAACTTCATCAATACATTTTCTCATGTCATAAATACATTTTAAACAGATTTTCTTTCAAAATGCCTCTTTTTTCTTTAACAAGTTTGTAGGCATAAAAATCCTATTTTCATTCTCTTTTCTGCCTCATTTTGCTGCCGCCTCCCTCTTTCTGTTTTTTGAAAATTTTACAATCAAACTCTCCCCTCTTTCTCTCCAAACCGGTGGCAGCGGTGGTGGTAGCAGCAGTGGAGACGGTGGTGGTATTAAAGATTGATAAAATGAAGACCGAGGATCGAATAAGCTTTCGAGATTTTCAACTCTGTTGTCTTTGCTTGTTTCTCTTTTTTCTTAACGAAATCCAAAAATCCTTAGCTCTCTTCATTTCACTCTTCTTTCGCCCATTCTTGAAGGTTTTGTAATCCTGAGAGAGGAAAACCATAATTGCTGGTTGCAGATATTGCTTCTAAAATCTATGGTGCCTTCTTTCATTTATTATGCTTTGGAAACCATAATTGCTGGTTGTAGACATTGCTTCTAAAATTTGGCTAACGGTTTTGGTAGTCCAAGTGGGCTGCCCCATGTCCCACATGCGATACATATCAAAACACTGTAACGTATTATGAAATCACTGAGTAGCAGCTGAATTAGAAATGATTTCTTTTTCACATAAAAATTTTTAAGAACAGCAGAAAAGAAAAATTGTCTTAAGCGAAGAAAGAAAATATCTATATTCTTCCCAGCAAAACTATTCCATAAATAATAATATTAATTATTTAATATTATTATAGTTACTATTGGCACATTTAACTGAATTTTATGTTCTTTTTTTTCTTGAATTTTATGTTCTCTTCTTTTCACTCTTCTTTCACCCATTCTTGAATGTTATATATATGTATTGCTGTCCCCTCTGAAGATGAAGAATGAAACCCAAAACTTGTCTGCTGCCATGATTATGAGCAAAGAAAGCATATATATGAACTCTTATGAAGTTTGGGTTCAAACTTTTGTAGATTAGAACCAACCATACTTGTGTTGAATGTTCGATTGAGCTAGCTGCATTGGTATTTTATATTTTATCTCTCAAATAATAATGTAATGCAGCTACATAAAGAGTTTTTGAATCATGGCATTTTGTAGTACATTTGCCAGGACAATACCTTTTGTGGAACTTGATGGAATTGATACCAGTATAAAATCATAAAACTAAGTGCATCCAACTGCAATTTGATTAATATCATTAATAATATGGTTTCTTTAACAGAACTCACAGTTCCATTCTTGCTCAACAGCATAGTAATAGCCACATTTCATTAAGAATATTAATATTTAGAACAATTACAAATAAAAACAAATTCTCTTTTTTTAGAGCAGTAAATGTCCACCATCGCTGCCAACCTAAAGTATGGGTATCATCAAATCTTACATAATTAAAAACTTGAAGCAAAATAATGACATTGTGACGTTCTCATTACGAAGAAAGATAACTAAAAGGAGATTAATGGCAGCTAATAGCAGAATTTCTAGCAAAAGTAGAGGTAACAAAAGACAAATGGCATCAATGAAATGAAATCTAGGAGCTAAAAGGAAAGGCACCAATCAAAGTTAGTACTGCACATTAGCTGAAGACATGAAAAACAAGCACAAACTCAATGTTAAATATAAAAGTACAGAGCCCCAAGGATGATAAGTGAATATAATAAAAGAAAAAATACAACTCTGCATTTGCAAGAACAAATATAGAACATATATTCCTTGATTAGAAAAATGTCTTTAAAATCACTGAACATGTATTTTTTTATTTTTGAAAACATCATATACTGTATATTTTTTTTATAAAAAATCATATACTGTATATATTTTTTTTTTACAAAAAATCATATAGTATATTTTTTTTTGTTTTGAAAAAATCATACACTATATTTTTTTATTTTTGAACACATCATACACTGTATATTTTTTTATAAAAGATCATATACTGCATATTTTTTTTTGTTTTGAAAATATCATACATTGTATTTTTTTTATTTTCAAAAAATTATATGTTGTATTTTTTATTTTTGAAAAGATCATATACTGTATATTTTTTTTTATAAAAAATCATATAATGTATATTTTTTTTATTTTGAAAAGATCATACATTATATTTTTTTTATTATACACTGTATTTTAAAAAAAATCATATATTGTATATTATTTTTACAAAAGATCATATGTTGTATATTTTTTATTTTGAAAAGATTATACATTATATTTTTTTATTTTGAAAAAATCATATACTGTATTTTTTATTTTTGAAAAAATCATACACTGTATATTTTTTTTTACAAAAGATCATATACTGTATTTTTTTATTTTGAAAAGATCATATATTATATTTTTTACTTTTGAAAAGATCATACGCTGTATATTTTTTTTTTTTGCAAAAGATCATACACTGTATTTTTATTTTGAAAATATTGTACACTATATTTTTTTTATTTTCAAAATATTATACACTGTATTTTTTTATTCTTGAAAAGATCATATACTGTATATTTCTTTTACAAAAGATCATATTCTGTATATTTTTTTATTTTGAAAAAATCATATACTGTATTTTTTATTTTTAAAAGATTTTACATTGTATATTTTTATTTTTGAAAAGATCATATACTGTATATTTTTTTTTTATAAAAGATCATATACTGTATATTTTTTTACAAAAAGTCATACATTATATATATTTTTATTTTGAAAAGATAATACAATGTACTTTTTATTTTGAAAAGATCATACACAATAAAATACAGTATATGGTCTTTTGTAAATAAAAAATACAGTATATGATATTTTATAAATAAAAAATACAGTATATGATTTTTTATAAATAAAAAAATACAGTGTATGATCTTTTATAAAAAAAATATAATAAATAATCTTTTTCAAATAAATAAAATACATTGTATGATTTTTTGTATACAATAAAATACAATGTATGATCCTTTATAAAAAAAATAAACTGTATGATCTTTTATATACAACAAAATACAGTGTATGATATTTTGTAAATAAAAAATACAGTATATGATCTTTTGTATATAAAAAAATACAGTTTATGATTTTTTATAAATAAAAAAATATTTTATATGATTTTTTTATAAATAAAAAAAATAGAATGTATGATCTTTTAAAAGTAAAAAATACAGTATATAATCTTTTGTAAATAAAAAAATAAAGTGTATGATTTTTTGCAAATAAAAAATACAGTATATTATCTTTTGTAAATAAAAAAATATAGTGATGATCTTTTGTAAAAAAAATACAGTGTATAATTATTTGCAAATAAAAAAAATACATGTATGATATTTTAAAAATAAAAAAAAATATAATGTATGATTTTTTGTATACAAAAAAAAATACTTATTTAACAATTAAAAATTATCTATTAGATTGTATGAAAAAGATATTGGCTTTATGACATTAGAGATTTGCTTTTGCCTAATGCTGGAAATTTACTTCATAAATGGATTCTATGAAAACAGGACGCTTTTGCCATTGGTGCTTGGGTCCTTGTTTGTGGAAGCTGGAAACGATGAAATATGTAAACAAAATTTTAGTTTGCTTTTTAATGTTAATTTTAACATATGGACTTAGGAACGGGATGCTTTAGATATTGTAGTTATTTATTTATTTATTTGTTTATCTTGCTGCAATTCTTATTTCTGCTACTTTTGAAGATTGAAATAGTGCTGCTATGGAATTTATCTTTTATCAGCAGTAAAAGAAACAAAAAGAGCAACTATGCATATAGAAAATCTTACTAAAAACATTAGTTTTGTGATTATTATTGATAAAACACAAAATTTTACCGTAAAAGGAGAGATCGTCGGTCATGATGAAAAAGGCTTTAATAACCTGCAAAAAAGAAAACTAGTTCAGTCTTATCGGACTTTTGAGCTCCGATGCCTAAGTTAGCTATCGAAATATAGAAAGAAAGCTTAATGGAGAGAGAATATTAAGAGTTATAGAGAGAGAAAATCTTTTTGTTATGTGTTTACCTCCTATATTTATACCCTTGAGTGTTGGGCTTTAAGAGTTTCTGATCTTAAGCCTCTTCGTGGGTTTTTAATGGGCTGACTTTATAGTTAATTTTATTTTGGGTATTATCAATTATTTACAGCAAATTATTTATCTTAAGGAATAAATTTATCCGTATTATGAAGGAACATCAAAACAAAGTCAAGAAGAAGAAGATAACTTTCAGCAGGTTTTTCATTTTACTGAGTGGAATAAAACACGTAAAACCCCACTCTTATTGTTCTGCATTGAATGCACTTAATTGATTTGCAGAATCTACGTGAAACAAGTGAAAATTATAATTAATTGATTTGGCAGCTACTGTGGTACTATTTTAGAAATAACCTTTGTTTAATTTACAGAATAAAAGACTTTGGAGATATCCCAACTTTGATAAACAAAACCTGCTATCAAGTTCTTTTATTCTATTGAAAATATGCATTGATACAATTATAAAGATCATTATATTTACAATGTGAGACAGGTTTTTCCTTTTTTAATTTCTCCATTCAATTTTTATGTTTTTTTAATCATATATAAATACAGCATGGATAGTATTTTTGTAAGTGGCTTGTGGGCTAGTAGTGTTATGCTTAGTTTGAGCAAATAGAGGAATGCATATGGATGGGGCATTTTTGAAAGTGAAATTTGAAAAATGGTAATTATGAAATAAGAAATTTAAAAAATAGTATTTAAGATAGATGAAAAATAGAATAGTGCAAATATGAAATGTGTTTTCTTTTTTGTGGCATTTGTGAAAAAAGCCCTAAAAAAATGGACCGAAATAATTAGAGGACCAATCCTACAAAGAAAACCCCAAAGGCCTGATTTGAAATGGTCTTTCCAAAATAAACTCAGCTACGGCCCATTAATCTGAACACAATAAAGCCCGTGTTCTCTTTTTTCAGAAAATAAAATATGGGCTGGTAATTTAAAATTTCCAAGCTCATTTTCCCAATAATATTTTGAAAATACAGTTGCCACTCTGGGTGCTAATCTTATGATTTTTTTTTTTAATATCATATAACTTCTAAAATTTAGTGATTCGACTAATGAATTCATACCGAATAAATTTATAAAGAGCAAACTGCTTTTCAAATATTTAAAAATATAGATAAATATTATTTAAAACATAAGAAATGACTGATTCACTCACTGTATATTTCATTAAGGTTTAGCTAAACAATTAGAGGTAATGAATTATCAGTAAATTTTCTGTTACCAGACGTTTAATGCAATCATAATAAATTAAAACGGACTATTATTAATTAGTAATATTTGTTAGCTATTAATAATTTTTTAATAACGGTAACATCTAACTAGGAGTTGGTAGAACCTAAAGATAGAATTCTATTTAGGAGTAAGTTAGGTTCATAATTTTATGGATAATTCTTCCTTCCTTAAATGGGTGTTGACATGCAGCAATTATATTATTTACATACTTTATGGTTAATGTCCAAGATTCAAATGGTCCTCTGCCTACTTGGGTTTTAATTACATGCCTATAGATTTTATTTTTACTATATAGTTTTAAAGTCAAAAGTGATGTCATCGCATAATCAAACATACCATATCATCGACCTAACTTATCAAAACCTAATGTTTTCTACTTATCATTTTTACCCTTCCAAATCAAAAATTTCAAAACCTACTCAGCACTTAACCATTATGCATTCCTTCCACAAAAATCTGATTTTATTATGTTTTATATTATAATGAAATCCCCATTATACCCTCTCTCTTAATTCTTGTATTGGGTAAATTTCAATTAATAAAAATATGATGTGTCGTTCAGGAAATTTAACATATCAAATAAATACGTGTAATTCGGCAGTTTAAATACACACGTACCGAATTATTACTCTTTTTATATTATATATCCTTAATTTAATATTAGAATTAGAATTTAAAATCTTAATTTTACATAGATAATTATAAGTAGACAAGCAAATGTCAAATCCAATATAGCAGAATAAAGTCAATAAACAGTGGCATGTATATTGTTGTTGCAATATATAGCAAAAACTTCAAAATTAAAATATTATGTTATATCTACAAAAAAAATACATCTTATTTAATATTTTGTTACCCAATTTTTGATATTTATATAGGGGTATAATTGGATTTAAGTAACAGAAGGAAGATGCCCCAAATAAAACCTGTATATATTATAGATATATAAATAATAAAATCAATTATTACAAAGAACAAAATCTTACCCGCCATATAGGATCCTACCAGCAATATTTTCACTTTAAAAAATTAGGAAAAATCAATATTCTAATTAAATAATTTGGTAGTCAAACTCAATATGACTTGTTTGACTTAGTAGAATTAGACTCTCAAATAAATAAAAAAAGAATATAACACCTCCACGCCATTAATGTGTTAGTGGGTACCTACTTAACTGTGATTTTTAATTTTTATACCCTTAAATAGTTTTATTTTGACTCCCAACTCTTGATTTTGACATTACATCCAATATTGTTATCTCCATTCTATTCATATCAATGCAATAATTTTCAGCAATAATTAATTATCATTAAATTTAATTAATATAATTATAATTTATTAAAATACTATTTTATTAATTATTTGTAGTTGTATAATCTCATTTTATTAATTATTTCCTCCATTCAACTTAAAATAGGATGAAGGAAGTTTTTTTTTTTTTTTGTGCATATATGAGGATAAAATAGAAGATATATAATTAATATTTTTTGAAATTTAAAAATTATAATATTGAAAAGAAAAAAACATAAAAAAAATTATCGTGATAAATGAAACGGGTAGAGTAATGTACATTAATTTTTTTCTAAAGAGAAATCTAGACAACAAACTTTATAGGTATTTTTATTAATCAAGGAATGGAAAAGCATGAAATGATAATAAAAGTAGGTAAAAGTTGTAGTTATATTCTTCTTCTTCTTCTCTATAAAAATTATCTTTTTACTATTTTTTAAGTCAACTTAATTATAGTTATCTAATTTGCCAAACTTTCTCAAAATGTAGACCCTTTTTGGAATTTAATTTTGCTTTTTACAATATTATTCTTCCCTTTATTGATAGAGATGTGCTAATTTGTATCAATTTTGTCTACAGAGTTATTGCAATTTTATAATTCAATATTTTTTGTGTTTTTATATTATCTCATTATTTTTTAATATTTTTAATAATGAGCGTGAATCATGTTATGTTTAATAATCTTTTTTATTTATATATTTTAAGGTGTATTAATGAACATTAAAACTTCTTTATGCCCATTTCTTTGCAGAATTTTCGATATATATCGAAGAGAAAAATTATGAATTTGTGATTGGATTAAAATATGCATTAGTCACTATCCCAGATATGAATATTCATTTGAAGATTCCGAAAGGAAAGCAACTTATCAATTTAATTAAGTAATTAATTATGCTTGTTTAGTGTCTTACTCTAACATATTTGAATATTTTTTTAATGTAAAATAAATCTTCATTAATAATATAAAAAATATAAATAAATTTATAAAATTTAAAAGTATATAAAATGTATGAAATTAAAAAAATTGTTTAAATATATCTCTGAACTTTTTTTACGAAAACAGTGAATAATGTTGACGCACTGTCAGCAATTTTGCTTTCTATCGAAAACTCAATTTATCTGTTATTTATAAAAAAAAATTATTTTAAAATGATGAAAATTTACATAAAAAAAGATAATAACCTTCAAATATAGAGGATAAATTTGTATGATAAAAAATTTAAATTACATTCAATATTAAATAAATAAAATAGATTTAAAAAACATAAATAAAATTTGGACAAATGCTAAAATCAAATTTAAAATAGAAAACTTCATATTTGATTTTATTGAAATCAAAATACAAAAAAAAATCAAATAAAATTAAAATTTGAGATCTATATCGATCTGAAAATTATTATATAAAAATTAAAAAAATAGAAAAATATACAAAAAATTTTAAAATATAAATATAAATTTAATAAAAAAAATTAAGATAAAAAGAGAGAGTGATCGTTATCCGTAAATAAACTAACGGTAGTTGTAAAATTAGATAAATAAAATAAAAACTTTTTAATTTAGGGAGAAAAAAAGGTTAGATCGTTTTTGTTGAAACTAGAGATAAAAGGAGGCTAGTGTAAAAGTCATTTCAAGTCAAAAGAAATATATAACATATTTGAATATTTAGTTTGTACTTAATCATTTAACATCAAAGAAAAAGAATTGAGAGAGATTACTTAACATGTGCATACATGTGAATTCTTTTTTTTTTTTAATACATGCATACTAAATTACTATTCATTTATGTACCACTGGATCGAAAAGAAAACCCCTTTTAGAAATTAATTATTATTCAATTTGAAGGTCCTCTCAGTGTTTAGTTTAGGGTCGCTATATAAAAGCTAGAATGAATGATTCGATATAAAGCCTAACGAAAGGACAACAATTGTACCTAACATGACAATTCTCTTTCTCCCTTTTTCTTTTTCGAAAATCTTTTAGCAATAACACAATAATATGCTATATATTATTTTTCCAATTAATTGATTGCCATATTACCTTTTAAACTTATTAAATATATTCTATAAATTTTTTTATAGGAATATATAGCATATTTATAAGGAGCACGTGAAAAACCAGATAAATACAGCGTGTAAACAGTGATAAAATATCAAGATGAGATTTTTAACAAATTAAAAGAGTATTTTTTGTAATTTTTAACGGTCTATAGGACATCACTTATGTCTTTAACAAGTTTTAAAATATAATTTAACATCCGAATAGTTAAAAAGGTATGATTTGTTAAATGAGGTAATTTATATATCAATTATTATATTGAAAAATATATAATTTTTGGGGAAAAAAAAAGCATACAATAAAAAAAATAATATGGAAGAAAAAGAAAAAGGGACGTGAAAGTAAAAAAGAGTAAAGCACAAGGGTGGAAAAGAAGCAAAGTAAAAGGTCGAATGGCACGTTGAATTCATGATCATGTCATGGGATATATAAAACATATTAAAAATAGTTGGGTACATCTCATTTGAGTGCTTCTTATTTTCATTTCTATTTATTTTTTTTAAGGCTACGTCCGTACAGTATTAAAATCTAATTGATTTAATTAATTTAAATCGAATACTATAAAAATTTATTATTGAAGATGATCCATTAAATGATCTATTAAATGAAACATATTTAAAAAAAAATGAAGCTTTCATTTACTCGACGAACGGACGTTGGTCATTTTTATTTGTTTTTAATCTTCCACAATTGTCCGTTCGTCATTTTTATTTGTTTTTAATCTTTCATAATTTGATTAATTACATTCATAATTATTCAAATTCACTTTTTTTTTTTTGCAAAAATAAATTTAAAACAATGTAATTTAAACAGTTAAAAATCGTAATTATTTTGTTAATTAATCAGAGTTTGTGCTTTCAAAAAGAAAAGGGGCAACGGCAGCAGATGAGGTGCTGATGGGGCATAGAGAAGGAGGGAGCAAGAACAGGACACGTGCAGTGGTCTGGTCATCGAGAAGTCAGCCAACCACGACACGTGCCTCTGCCTGATCTCGAGCGTGTCACTTATGACACTGTCACATTCTCTATCTCTCTGCCTTGGACTTCTCAACTTATTCTCGTCTGTTTACTCACCTGCTCCTCTTTTAGCTTTTCTCTTTCTTTTTTAACTAAGTGATAATATTATTTTTTAAATCCGTATATAATCTCTATTTAATTAATTTCTCTGCATGTGGCGTTATCATTTAACATGCTAATTAATTATGGCTTCACATTTGACTTCTAATAATCATTTTATTCCTCAATTTCTAAACAATAATTACATTTTTCTTTTAATCCATCTTAACGCATAGTATGCTTATAATTTCTTTATTCAATTTTTGTTATTTTCAAAATAAAATCTAAAATCAAATATTTAATATTATACTAAATTAATAATCTTTTTAATTTCTTATCCTTTGCAAGCTACATGTGTTTGCGGAAGTTAAATAGAAATATAAGTTTTAAGGATGAATTTAGAATATAAATATATATTATTGGCCTCTTTTAAACCGGGAAGGGATTATTAAGCATGGAATTGCGAGAACATGCCTTAGGGTTGAGAATTTATTTATATTTAATTACGATGTTTAATTGTACTATTTGTCATTAGATTTTAGATTTGTTATTGGTAATGGGGTGTGATTGGGGAGACATTGCTATGATTTGGATAACATACGTGGTACGACCGCTAATTCATAACCAAAATTTAACCTTTATATTCATACTTTCGCTTTTTTTTTAAATAAAATAAAATTAGAATTTTATTAAACTTATATAAAAGGTACATACCTAATATTTTAATGTCTTTTCTTAGCTTTCCAACTTCCACATTCCTGATAAAAAAAAATTAGTATCCTACCAAAAATGGGACCCTTTATATCAAAATTTTATTACGTAATTTTACTAAAATACTAAATATTTTATATTTTAAAAAAAAGTGCATTTAAATGTCGCATGAAAGTTTTTTAAGAATTTTATAATATGTCATGAAAATGAAGAAAAAAGGTTTTTCTAATGTAATTAATTATGCCATGGTTTCTTTTAGCTTCTGAATAAAACTAGGAAAAAATTAATTTATTGGTACTAAAAGGACAAATATACCTCTATATTCTTTAAAATGGATTTTTCATTTGTTTTTAAATATTTTTTTGTTAAAAATATTTTAAAAGTGACAAAATAGGCTTTGCTTATTCCTTTTTCAAAAGCATATCCATCTCTCCTTGCCGGTTATTATTTTTATTATAATTGTGATTTTTAATAATAAATCATTAATTTAATCTCATAATAAGATAATTAAGAATTAATTTATTTTAAAAATTTTCATAATATTCCAAATAATTAGTAATGCTCTAATTGAATGGTAAGAAATGGCGAGTGGTAATTATATATTATAGGCGGTTTAAGTTTTGTCAGAATAATTTTTCTTATTATATATAAACAAAGAGAATGGGTTTTAAATTAAAAAAGAAAAAATAATAAATAAGTGGTAATTCAGCGCACATATATGTGGATTACGTGCGTATAATCTGACATATTATATATATTCATTTGATCAACAATTTAATGCAGGCGCACTATAAGTGCACGGACACCATATCTTTATGATTATTCGAATAAATTAGTAAATTTAAAAAAAAATACTTCATCCGTTTTTTATTAATCACTTTTATTATTTTTATTAAAATTAATAAATATTTTCTTTATTTTTTTATCAATCACTTTTATTATTTTTATTAAAATTAAAAAATAATAAATAAATTTAATTTAATATTAAATTATATAATTAAAACTAAATTATTAAATCTGACTGGTTCTAACTTTATTAAAAAAATAAATAAATTAAAAAAGTAAATTAAATTACATTGAAAATTTAAAAATGACAGATAAATAAAATTTAAATTTTATTCAAAAGTAACAGATAAAAAATGAAGGGAGTAATAAATAGATTTAAATTTAATATTAAATTATGTGATTAAAATTAAATTATCAAATTTAATTAATTTTAATTTTATTAAAAAAAATAAATTAAATTATATTAAAAAATTAAAAATAATAAATAAATAAAATTTAAATTTTATTTAAAAATGACAGGTAAGGTAAAAAAAATGAAGTGAGTATTATTTTTTTATAAAAGCAAAATATTAAATTATGAATTAAAAGTAAAAGTAGGGCGGTCCCCAATTGCTATTTTGTTTGGCAGCAAAGGGATCACAGTTGATACCTGTTATGCTCTCATAACCCATCAAATGACAAATGCTAATCTCCCATAATTAATTAAAGATGAGAAGCAAAAAGACACATCAATAGCAGTACGGAAAAATTAAAATTATCTCGTTAATTATTATCTTAATTGCCCCCTCAAAATCCTTTGCTTTTAACTAAACAATCCAAAATTTTTAATCATAACCTCTTTTTTCCAAAAGCTTGTGAGTTGTGACTACTTCTAAACTCTCCATTTGGGGTGAAAGCAAATACACCTTCTTTTTTTTTTTTTTTTGACATCACTTAATTTATTTATTTTTAAGGGAAACATTTTTGTATCGCTTTTACAGAAAGTTTTTTATAAATAATATTTTTTAAAAAATATATTATAAAAATAGAGCATGTCATATTTTATTTAAACTGTATGGAGTATTTTTATAAAAATACAATCATTAATTACGTGATTGGATGAATCTGTCTGAACAAAATATCAGCCCTACACATGTGAAAACGCAACATATATTTGTGTAATCAAATGAAGCTACCTGCTCCCGTCACATGTCGACTCGTGGATGAAGACACGGCCATTGACTGCATCTTCACTCACGAGTCGACACGTGATATTTTTTAAAATTTTTTAAAATCCATTTTTATTTTTAAGGGTATTTTAGTCATTATATATGATAGATAATATTATTAATTAGAAAAAAAAATGCCTCTACGTGATTTTGAGATGATGACACTACCTTGCATTAACGTGGGACCTAACTTGTCTGTGGAATCCGTCTGAAGTTGGATTTCCACGTACGAATTATTTGGACGAAGATTATTTTCCAATAATGAATGTTAATTAAATTGACCCCTAGGAAATTAAGCGGAAAATGCATAGAATAACTATTTTAATATCTATTAGGATGATGTTGGAAAATTTAAGTAAAATATATATTTAATTTTTACAATAAAGATAATAAAAAAGGGTAAAATCTATTTTTAAATTTTGTAATTTTTAAAATTTTTTATATTCAATAATTTTTATAAAATAAATTATTTATTAAATTATATTATAATTTAATTAAAATTAGTTTAACGGAATTTAATATATAAAATTTTAAGAGTTCAAAATTTTGTTCTTAAAAAAAAACTATTTTGGAGGGGTAATGATGTATGCAAGTCCATTTGTGTCTTAATCATTTTAATTTATAATCAAAATTTTATTTAAAATTAATATAAACCGAAATTAATAAATTATAATAAATTTTTTTAACATATGTATGTGTGTATGCATGCATATATAATATTAATTAATTGCAATATATCACATGGAAGATAAATAAATGCAGTTTACATGTTCAACAAAGTAACCATGAATAAATAGATATATAATTATTTAGCATTAAATTTCAGAAAATAGACTTACGTGATATAATAAAATAAACGAAGAGTCTAAGATTGTGTATTACACACAATGGCGATGGTTGGGATGAGGTTAAGACATTAAGCAGTGTGGAGCTCAACAATGAGAAAATATGCCTCTGGAGTTAATTGACTATATTGTATAATGAATACAACGATTTAATATATTTTCTTTTAGTTTGTCAGTTTTCTTATTTTTTATTTTTTAAGAAAAATGGACAATAATCAAATGCATCAATATTAACCTTTTCCATATTATTTTTTAATTAAACTGTGCTTATGGTTAAATTCAAAAGATGTGTTATCTTTCCCTCTCAATTTATTTTGTTGTTTTCATTCAAATCAATAAGAACAATGTATAATTGATAATTTACTAATTATCTATAATGCACAAAAAAAAAGTAGGCAATATTTTGGAACAAAATTAAAAGAAAGGATGGATAAAAGTAATGGGCTAGAGGAGTAATAAAATGATATTGTGAGCATGTACTTGCGTTAATTCCAAAGTTACCCTAAACCCTCTTATGTCCATAATCAAACACTTGTGGAAAATCTAAAATATGAAGTTTATAAGACTATATGTCTATGGGTGGCTCAATATTACAGAACTAGTGACACTGATATTGTATAAATAAAATGGATTTTGACTTATTTCAATTCTAAAAGTTAGCTTGTGACATTAGAATTGCATAAATTTTTATAAAAAATATTTAATTCTTATAATAAGTCGATATGAGATACTTGATATTTAACATATTTCATGAATTAGCTAGTATATTTTTAGTGTGTTAAACGTCACATACTTTATTAAATATGAATTTTTGAATAAAAAATTTTATTTTGGTTATTTTTCATTCCATAGTTCAGATTTATTGATACATGATATATCAAACCTAAATTAGCATATATTATGGTCCCAATTTATTTGATCGTAACAGAATGATTATATTTATGAGCTTAGGTAAATATGTAAATGTGCATTTATGCACATTAATTTTTGTGGGGTTATAGTTTTATAGATATTTTTGATGTAGGACTAAATAGAGAAAAAGCTATTAACCTTGTGACTCCATGAATGGCAGCAAGGGGCCAAGGGGTGTCTTTTCCTTGATGAAGAACAGACAGTGCTTGCAAAAATACCGAAATCAGTTGCCATTAGCTCAGTGGGTTATGGCCCATATACTTTCAATTAAAATGAGAATAATTTTGAAAATGGGTCCCCTAAAATTGATTTCATTTTTGGACTAATTAAGGTCACAAATTATGTATCCCCACTGTCCATGTGCACATTTTCACTTTTTCTTTTACAATTCTTTTTAATATAATTAATAAATTCTTTAAATAGCAAAAATGATATAATGTGAATTAATATAAACATCCGAACATAAGAGGTGGCAAATGGGTAGGTTGAGTGAATTTGGATTGGGTTATTAATGGACGGATCATAAATGAATAAAAAAATATATGTCATAAATGGATCAATATCCAAATTAGTTGGATAGATTTAAAATGACTCATGAATTTAATGCAAATTATTATAAATTTTTTTATTAATTAATTAATAGATCCTATAATAATAATAATATTCAATTAAAAACATAATATCATTTTATACATCAATTTTCTATTAATTTGATTCATAAAATTTTTATGTATTTGGTATAGTCAAGATTTTTTTAATAGATTTATTGATTCAAATTTGTACATCTACTTCATGCTTAAAATAATTTTCTTAATTTATTAATCTGAAAGATTACCTATAAATTTATTATTATTATTATAGTACTACATTAGTTCAATTTTATTAATTACAAAATTAAAAAAAAAAATTGCAATTATTTTCAGGTGGGTGATGGGTACACCGATCATTATTGTTGACAACGGCCAGAAGACATGACAACATAGCGTAAAGCCTTCAAGGTGGACGAAAACAACCCGCGATCAGACGGGGTCGGAGAGACGGCGGCGATCAGACGGGGTCGGAGAGACGGCGGCTGCAATGGCAGTAGCATCAATATCGTTTAAGAAAACAAACCCACATTACTCTCACCTACTATGGCATCATGCACAACAGGCACGCTAATGGGATGTTAATTGTGTATGGAGTTTAAGGTTAGTGGAACTAAACAACTAACTATATTAACTAAATTAATATAATGAAATTGCAGTTGTTTGAGTTTGGTGACAAATATAGAGGGAAATATGAAGAAAGTGTGAAGGTGGTGAAAGTGTACTATGGGTCACTTGGTGGGTACAAGGACGAGTTGTTATGGAGCGCATAGCAGAAAGTTCGACGGCCGGCGATAATTGGAAGCCAGAGAGGGAGACCAACGGTGATTTGAGATATAAAAAAAGTTACGTAGAAAAAAAAGAAGACAAAATTTATTGGATATGTTGATTGACGAAAATTTTGAAAAAAATTTATTGACTACAGATTCAATAGGTTGAAAAATGAAATTAATCAGTTTTTAGGTGATCCAGTGGATATTGAGTTGAATTGAAAAATAAAATGAATCAGTTTTGAATTAATTTGATAGGTATTTATTTGAATTGTGTTGAATTTAAATTATTTTTATAAACAATATTTTAAATTTATATCAATTTTGTCACATCTAAATGTGACAAAATTGAGATGTGACCAACTAACGGTGAACCACTTGAAAATAAATCTGTAGTTTTCATGTGCTGGATTTCCACTTGTTTTAACTTTCTGCCAAAGCACTTATTTTGGTTCATTTTATAATTCTATTGGATTTTTAATTGTCTATTTTTTTTATTAAATCTTTGAATGAGATGTTAAATAATTATTTTACCCCTATAGAGAGGAAAAATATTTGTGGTTTGCCCTTCTTTTTTGTCTAATCATTTGTTTGCCTGCCTGATTGGGTAGGAACTCAATATAAGAAAATAATTATTTAGAGGTTAAGAATGAAAAATAGAAATTTATTAGAATAAAGTGATGAATTCATGAATAAATTATAAATTTTCCTTTTCTTTTTGTCAATTATTCCTTTTATGTTTAATTTTTATAAATTATATTGAAACTTGTCCAACCGATCAGATCATACATATTCGAGTTAGATCAATTTTTGATTCATTATTTTAAGATCAATTTCAGATGAAATTCATTTTTTCAACATTCATTAGATTGATTGCTGAATTTTTAAACTATCAAATTAACTTTTAATTTTATATTACTATTTTTTTAAATATTAATATATTTCAACTTCTTTTTAGCTTTAAATAATCATGTTTGCGAATTTAAAAAATAAAATTTACTAAAAAGAATACTATGGATATATATTATAAAGAAAATTTAATTAAAGGAACATTTTATATTGATTAATTTATTCAAATAAATAAAATAATAATAACGACTATTTTTTACATATAAATCATGCATGATAGATTGGGTTGGTACTCAGCTTTGTGAACGCAATATATAAAAGTAATTAGAAAAATGAAATATTAATTAATATGCATAAGTGAAATCTATCAGTAGTTTGGTAAAAAAAAAAACTTGCCTACACCAACGGAGACAAAAAATAATTTATGAATTTAAAATGTTTATTTTACCTTTGAAATAAAAAAAAACATGGTGGGCCCGGCGGCGGATGCATTTAAATATCTAAAAAATTTTGACCATAAATTAAAATTTGTTTGTAAACTTAATTAGGTCCAACATTCATGCAAATTCATTACCCTACTGATAGTGACTCTCATTTTTTTTTTAAGATAATATGCATTTTTTTAACAAGAGAATTTCATTTAAAAAAATATATGTTAAACAGTAAAAATAATATATATATTATAATTTTATAGATATAAAATAATAATTATATTTTTTATTGATATAAATTGTTTTATTACTATCAAATATTAATTATCCGAGAGTGCCATTACTAATTGCTTGGCAGCCTTGAGGAGGCAGTATAGGCCAAAACACAGGCTGGCCTTGGAGTATAGGCAAGAAGAAGTATTTTCCTTTTGTTCGTTGTTTTTATTTTCTTTTTTGTAATAGAATAATTAATTAACTATATATGAAAACGTAATAAAATTTATGATATATAAGAATTTTAAAAAATCAAAAATACTTTTCCGGATTAGTGGACAATAGAACAATAATTGAATTTATCTACTATTTATTTCCTAAATTATTTTTGACGCAAAATAATCATTGAAAAAAAAAATTAAAGACAGAAATCAATATGATCCTTCGTTTTTTTATCTAATTTATATGTTCAACTGTCCAAGAACGGAATAAAATCAGTGACCCCCATACATGTATATAAATTTATTGAATTATTAATTTTTTAGAATAATTGAATTGAATTAAATTATTAATTATAGTTTATAAAGTAGGAACAATAATTAATAATTAATAATTAACAATAATGATAATAACAATTTATTACTGTTTACTAGGACTGCTACTCGCTCTCTTTTTGTTACAAAAACAACTTTATATCTCTAGTTAGATGAAAAAACAAAACTTTTGAAGTGTTATATTAAATCACATGCTTGGTTAGCAGCTGACAATACAAGTCGAAAGTGACTTTTTTTAGAGGGACAAAAGTGATTTTTGCTCTCGAACTTTTGTAAATAGGTAAAAATATTTTTAATTTTTTTTATTGAATTTTACCTTTGGAATTACTTTTTTTTATTTAAATTTACCCTTATTTTTTATAAAAAATACACATAACAGATGAATTTGACGACATCCAATGAAAATGCGACACATCAACATCCATGTCGCACAATCTTTCCTAGTCACTATTTACAAAAAAGTTTAAGGTATTTTCATCCTATTTTATAAAAGTTTGTGAGCAAAAATTACTCTTATCCCCTTTTTTTTAAATTAATGCTGATTAGAAGATACGGTGCCATGCGAATGCTAATATGTCGTATTTTCATTAGATGCCGTTAAATCCATTTATCACGTGTATTTTTCATTCAAAATAAGGGTAAATTTTAACCTAAAAAATGACTCTACGGGTAAAATCTAACAAAAAAAATTAAGAATATTTTCTCTCTATTTACAAAAGTTTGAAGGCAAAAATTACTTTTATCCCTTTTTTATATATAAATTTAAATCAATATACTTTTTATTTAGAATTGGACGGAAGAAAAATGTATAATAATAATAATAATAATAATAATAATAATAATAATAATAATAATAATAATAAAGAAGTATTAACATATATCAAAATCCAATTTTCTAGTAACACTATGGTACAAAGTAACTCTCTCTTTTTTTTTGCTAAATTAAATTTATTTGTATTTTAGCATATTTATTTTGTTCATTTATTATTTACATGCATCTACTTATAATGAGTAGACATGAAAAAATAATATAAAGTCTTGTATGAAGTGACTTGTAAAAATAGTAAACTGTACTAAGAAAGAAAAAATACATTTTAGGGTGAAAGAAAAAATACATTTTATGGTGAAAAAAAAATTTGCAATACTTTAGGAAAAATGTGAGGGTTCAATCAATAAAAATAAAAGTACTTGGCCTCAATGTTACAAAATATGCCAACAATCCATCACGTCCGGTAGCCGCGTTCTCCTTTCTCTTTTCCTGCATTATTATTATTTTTGTTCTCATTTTTTCTATAATAATTTTTAAATTCCTAATTTGCTATATATCTACACTTGCATGTTTTATTTATCATTCTTATTTTTGTGTTCCTTTAATTTTTTGAATTTGTTGTCGTATTTTTCAATTCAATAAATCGAGATATAAAGTTGTTATTATTATATTTAATTCTTATGTTTATCCAGATATTATTTGTAATTTTGTAGATATAGTTCTTTTATTCTAACATATATTTATCAAGTCTAGACTCATTATTGTTATTTTGTATTTAATTAAAATTATGCAAATTTATCTTTCTTAATTTGGGGGTTGTCTACTCAATTGAAAAATTATTGCCATTTTCAAATTGGTGGTATTGTTCTTGTGTGCTCGGTGTTTCGACTTTTCTTTTTTTGAACAAAAAATTAAATTATTTGTAATAATATTAATATTCTCTATTATTTTTGTCGAAAATATTTTAAAAAATATTTTTAAATAACTTTATTAGTTATTTTAAAATATTAAAATTTTATAAATTTATTTGTATGTTACAAATGTACCAATTGCATTGTTAATAAAAATTTAAAGAGTGCCATACTTATGGTACGTTTTGATATACTAAAATATTTCATAAGGATTTCAAAACTGCACAAAGGAACAAAATAAATGAAAGAATCTAATATTTTGTTGTTTCAATAAAAGCAGAAATAATAAAAAAATAACAGAAAAAAAATCTATTAAGAGAATAAAAGATTAAAAATAAATAAACTATTTTATGAAAAATCAGCACAAAGAAACATATTCAATTTAATTTTTTGATTGATGATCATTAACTTTATTTTTGATTTGTTTTAAAATTCTGAATTTAAAGTAAAAAAATCATTAAAATAATTTTTTTCTTTTTTAAATAAATTGATTACCGTTTATAATGGGTGAATGATAATTTTAAAAACACCTTCTATTTTGTATGTTATTTTTGTAAAAATGAGTTTATATTTTTACATTAAAATTAATATATTAAATTCTTGCGAACTATAATGTAGAGTAGAAACTAAATGAAAAGGTTTGTCAGTTGGATAAAACTTCCCAAATTAAAAAGAAAAAAGATTTATTATTTATATCAACAAAATGAGTATCTTAATTAGGGGTATGCATCGGTCGGGTTCGGGTAAACTCGACTAACCCGAAATTTACATATTTTCCTCACTCGACCTTACCCTACATATATATCGGGTTCCTACTCGAACAATCCGATTTTTTTTCGGACCTGACCCGAACAACACGATTAACCCGAAATTAATTTTTTTAATTTACATATTTAAATTTAAATCCTAAATTAATATAAATAAATAATAATAAATACCATAAAAATATTTTAAAAATATAATAAACTAACAACTTTAAAATTACGTTAAATATATATTATATATTAATTAATATTGTAGAGAAATTATAATTTTTTATTTATATATTAAAAATTCGGATTGTTCAGGTTAGTCGGATTTCATCCAACCCGAATAACTCTCATACACATAATCGAACCGATCCGATTAACTCTATCTGAATATATCGGTTTGAATTGATCGGGTCGGATTGTTTTTTATACACCCCTAATCTTAATACATCTGTAAATAAAACCGAATGAAATTCCCCTAAATGCTGCCATGCGGCACTCTCCCTAGTTAGGCTGCCACACGTCTATATCGACTTGGTCTACTTTTGCTTCACACACTGTTCGGTTCGGTTCGGTTCTGTTCCCAGCCAACGGATTGCTATTCCGAAATTTGTAAAATTATTTTTTATACATTTTGGCTTTTTAAGACTAGCAAAATATCAAAAATTAAATTGATGGATTTTTATTTTTACAATAATAAAGGATATACTTGGCAAACCATGTGTAAAATTATGTCTAATAATAATGAAAATTAGCTTTTGTTAATCTGTGTGAAAATATAAGTGTATCTATTATTTTAGGACGAAGGAGATACAACAGACTATTTAGCAATCCAGAATTAAATTTTCTAAATAATTCAGCAATTGAAAATTTTAACCAATTTAGCCTGTTTAGCTAATCATACTATATAGTTTATAATTGACTTTTAATTTTTTTTATCTTTATTAAATATACTTCTCAATTCATTATGGTGCCCATTAATATTGTTTTAAATTTATCTTTAACCCTTTATAAGATTACATATGTTTTTTACTTTGAATTTCATGATTAGCGAATTGCAGTATTTTGATTTTTTGCTTACAAATGCTTCTGAAGCTTATTAATTACTATTTAGTTTTTGGAATGATGAAAAAAAAAATCTAATATGTGAATTAATTTCAAATCAAAATCGTATAATTTAAAATGTAACAATTGCCTCTTTACGTTTCATGACCATTTAAATTGTACCATCCAGAAAAATATTTTGTAAAAAATAATGAAAATACAAAATTTTTATTTCAAAACATAACTTAAACAATTAATGATAAATCTCTCTCTCTTAATTATTAATAATAACTCAATATGGTCACTTTTTGCAATTAATGCAATATGATGTATAGGATTTGTACAAAATAGTTAAACATTTTCTATAAATAAACATATATGTTTTAGGCTATTTTTTTCAATTTAATATTTGAATGAAATATTTAATAATTATGATTTTATTCATGGTTGGAAAATCTTCAAGAAAATGACCCAATTTTATTAGTAAAAAATATAATTTATTCTAAAATTTTAATGATGTAAAATATTGAACAAAAATCGGGGAAAACACTTAAAAATTATATTTTCTCATTAGTTTTAGGGGAATAATAAACAGAAGAGTTTAACTAAAATGCCCTTAAATGTGAGAAATCCAATTGCTATGTTTTAAACGATACGTATATTAATTGTGAATTGGTCCTAATATTATGAATTATCTTTTTCTTACTTATCCCTTAATTTTATTTTTCAATTATCATTAATTTTGTCGCTAATTGTCTATGTTACAGTTGAAATCAAAATCCTCACCTCTATTTAAAAAAACTTTTTTATTATAGTATTTAAATTTAAAATAACTATTAATGATAATACATTTTTGTGAACAGAAACTTCAACTATTAAAGAACAGTCCTCTAAATACACAACACGATACATGTTGACTTCTTCTGAAGTAAGAATACATCTCATCAAGAAAAAAATAATACATGCAGAATTAGATATATACAATATTAACTCTTTATTACTTCTTAGATACATTATACTTTTACGCAGAACTTGGGAAAAATCCATAATTTAGTTTATGAATTTTAACATTTTTCCACATTAAATCCCTATACTTTCAAAACTATATATTAGATTTCTGAAATTTTACGTATTTACACATTGTGTTCCTGTATTTTTAAAACTACACATTAGATCTTTGAACTTATTTATTAAAATACATCAAATCCAAACGGACGTTAAAAATAACAATATTCCGTTAAAATACATATAACTTTAACAGAACCTTTATTATACTGTCATTTGTTCCGTCCATTTTGAATTTATTTTTTTTAATCGAAAAGTTCGGAGAATCAATATATAGTTTTGAAAGTATAGAAACTCAATTTATAAAAATGTTAAATTTCAGGAATTAAATTATGAGTTTTGCCCTGAACTTATTACCAGATTGAAACTTATAGCAGGATCATCAAATACAAACATATCATCACAAGGATGCTTCCTCACATAGATATTCAGGAGAATTTTATTATATCACAAAAATCACCAAACAAAAGAAAAGAGACAAAATATTGATATAAATACATCCCCAACAAGAAAATAATGTTTAACAAAGACAAAAGGCAACATCTATTTCTAACACCTATTACAATTATCACTAAGAAATACAATATTTAGATATTGGGGAACCAAAATATGAATGTAGACTTTATGAAATTTTTTTAAAACCAAAAATTGAAATTTGTTTAACAAGGCGAAAGATATTACTTAAAGCGCATACTAAACATTATCAAAGGCCCAACAAGTTACGACCAAATTCAATTATTATAGCCAACAAGTTACGAGCAAATTCTATTATTATAGCGTATATGATATAACATCTACGATTTCCAAAAGACAAACGAGCCGGCAAGAATAAATATTAAGGTCAGCATGAAAGAAAATACCCTTAATTTTATGGTTTTTAAAATTCACAATGATTTTACTGCCATTTTAGAACACAAAAATCCAATAAATAAGCAATAAATTTAAACTAAAAGCTCAAAAATTAGATATATTTTAAATGGCCAAATGTGCAATTTACCCTCTGAAATTTGATAAAAAGAACAATTAAATCTCTAATATTTGTTTCAGTGCAATATTTACCTCAAAGTTTACAAATTGGGACAATGTTATCCTAAAACTAATGAATTCGTTATTTGATTATTTCCCGTAAGTTAACTGTTGATGTGACATTAAAATTGATACGTTACAAGTTAGCTCATGAAATGTCAAGCTTTATGTGGCAAAAAAAAATGTTAGGTGGCAAAATTAAAGATACAAAATATCCGTTAAATATTCCATAAAAAGTAATTTATTCCCCCTAAAATTTTACAAATTGAGGCAATTTATCTTTTGTTAACGTATCACTTATGCCATGTCAGTAGTTAACTGACGAAAAATAGTCAAAATAATAAATTCGTCAATTTTGAGGTTATATTATTCCAATTCATAAATTTTAGTAGGGACATTAAAGCAAAATAAATATCAGAATTTATTTTTTTTTATCAAATTTCAAGAGGTAAATTGCATTTTCAACAATTTTAAACTGCATGTGCTCAAAAGTTAGTGTTTTATTCATTTCCATTGCAATAATTAATAAATCTTCAATATTAAAAAGCATAAAAAGAATTTTCAACAAAACAAATTAGAAAATAAACAAAAAAAATTTGTAATTGTAAGTTATCAGATTCAACCAATCAAACAACAAAGATTGTCCTTCAAATAAATAAATAAATAAATAAATATATATATATATATATATATATATATATATATATATATATATATATATATATATATATATATATATATATATATATATAAACAAGAAAATAAATAATTCAATTGAATGAAAACAAAAGAAAGAGCATTATTGTACTAGTAATATAAGGTGGATATTATAAAATCTCAATGCATATTATTTAAAAAAAAAGAGGACAGCGGAGTGGCAATCACACTAAATAAACAAAATATAGAGGGGCAAAAGAGAAACAGAAAGAGTTATATTAAAGGGTGAGGAACGGCGCAGTGTCCTGTCCTTTCCCGGTAAGCCCGGTGGTTTGCTCGAATGGGTAGGAAATAACTCTGCCCCTAAACTCCTCCTCCTCCTCCTCCTCCTCTTCTTCTTCTTCTTCTTCTGTTTGGCCTTTTTTCTATATAAAGTTCAAATCTTTATTAGTTTCTCTAAATATCCACATAATTATACATGTCTAAAAATTCTTTTTATTAATTTTTTCTTGGTTTTAAAACCCTAATTTCTACTTATGAGTGAGTGTGGTTTTTGTCTGAATTCTTGGTTATGAATTTATAAATTCAAGTTCTTTTAATGGTGGGTTGTTTCCTTTCACCTTTTTAAGCATAAATTGATAAGAGAAAGGATATTGACTTAAAGCTTTTTGTAAATTGTAATTGTTTTGCATTCTAGAGCTAAGATTTTGAGCTGAAAATTTCTGGATAAAACAGACTCGAGTCCTTTCCTTCAACATGAATTTCTTCTTGCTTTAAAGTTTAATATCAAGCAGCTTTTGAGCTAAAATAACAGTGACGTTTAGAAAGTGTAATTTACTTAGATTTTGGTTTCTGGGTTTTTTCTTTGAAGCATATCTTGTTCGTTTCCTTTTTTGAGAAGCTGATCTCTGAAGTTTTTTGTTATCTTGTTTCTTTCTTCAATGGTTAATTAATAGTTGCAGGATACAAATATAGTAATTTCAAGCTTACATTTAACTAGTTTCCTCACACGAAATTGATTTTCTTTTTCTCATAAATAAATTCAAAATGAGATAATAATCAATGATGGCAACTACACTACCTTTAGTCTTGAGCATATAATTAAAGCTACATATTTATCTAAATTTTTAAGTTTTGTTTCTGTTTGATTTGTTATTTTGCAGTTTAAGAACTGATCTGAGAAAGTAATTAAATTTCTCCTCTAAGAAGCGAAACAGATCTGTCATTTGTGGATGCAAATAAGCAAAGATCTGTAAGCAACCAATTGGAAGGGAAGAAAAAAAAAAGGGCAATAAAGAACAGCAGAAGCAAGAAAAGGAAAGAAGAGGGACAAAAAAGGAGGAAAATAAAATAAAATCTTTTCAGAGTTTGACACCTGTAAACTGTACCCAACATTGTTTCTGTGTAAGTAAAATTTTTATTTTATTATTATTATTTTATTTTCTTCCTTTTGAACTTATATTCTTCCTTGTTGTTGGTAATATTGAAACACTGTTTTAATTAACAATTTTTCGTCATTTATTGTTCTTGTTCATAGCGGTGGAGATGGAGGGTTTGGTGTTGTCTGCCATTCTATAGAGCAACTGAAAGCTTTGCGTACAAAAATTTACATAATAAAAATAATAGATAAAAATGAAAAAAAAAGGTTGTTGCTTAGTTTTGAAGCAGAAAAAGCAAAGATCAAAGAAGTTTTTTTTTTTTTTTGAAGGTCTTGTATGCATTTGGATAATTGCACTCTCTTTTGTTATTTCGACTTTTGTTAAAGCTAAATGTCTTTAGATTAGGTTTAATCTGTTAAAAGATATGTATGATATTGTACAATTAAGTCAGATCTTGGCTATGAATACGTGTCTGTGTGGCTATTTAAGCCATCTGATTTATTTTGTTTCTCTTTCTTTAGTGTGTCAAATTTTTTGATTTGCCTTTTTTATTTTTATGGCTTTGATTTGCAGGGCTGAGGCTGCCATTGCAGGCTTTGCTTTTGAAAGCCATGTCTGCAAACTGCAGAAAAGCTTAAACAAGAGGGAAGCTGATAAGGTTTTTATTTCCTTTCTTTTCTTTTCTCTCTCCTGACTTGGACCGTGATATATCAGAAATTGTAAAAAGAAAGTCTTTTTACCACTACACAGCCAAAGTATTCTCCGAATTAACGTCATCACCTGCATAGGCCACAGCAACCCCACCCCCTAAAACTTGCTCTAGCTCTCCATTTCTCTCTCTAGCTTCTTAAAATCCATTCCCAATTTCACCTCTTCTTCTTCTTCTCCAAATCAAGTAGACAAGGTCATGGAGGAAGAGAAGTAGTAAAGGGGGGTTTGTTGGTTTTGAGCTATTGTTTTGTTAAAGGAATGAAATTGCTATGGAGGTGGAGGAGATTCAGACACAAACCTGCAAGTTCTCTAGAGTTGGTAATGGCAGAACTGACACAAGCAAGATAGGTCAAAATGGAAGTGGTGAAAATCAATACCCAGATGAAGAAGAAGATGTAGAGCCAAAAAGGCCTAATCTTGGTACTGGAACTGGTGCTGGGGCTGGTTTAGGAGGCGATGCTGGTACTGGGAACCGCCTTCGGGGATGGCCCCACTCTTCCCGGATAATTAGGGTTTCAAGAGCATCTGGTGGGAAAGATAGGCATAGCAAGGTATGGACTTCAAAAGGGCTGAGAGACCGGAGGGTCCGGTTATCGGTAACCACAGCCATACAATTCTATGACCTCCAAGATCGGTTGGGGTATGATCAGCCAAGTAAAGCTGTAGAATGGCTGATTAAAGCAGCTGCTGATGCAATTAACGAGCTACCATCTCTGAATAGTTCTTTTCCTGATACTCCAAAGCAATTTAGCGACGAAAAAAAAGTTAGTGATGGCACTGAACATGGGTTTGATTCTGCTGATATTGAGCTTGAAGATCCCAACTTTAACCAGAATCAAAACCAGCATCTTTCATTGTCTAAATCTGCTTGCAGCAGCACTTCAGACACAAGTAAAGGGTCTGGATCATTGTCTCTTTCGAGGTCTGATATTCGTGTTAACCGTAATAAGGCTCCTGAAAGAGCGAGGGAGAGGACAGCTAAGGAGAAGGAGAAAGAGAATGAATCACCCATTGCACATCACCAGAATGTTAACCCCATTCCACAGAACGCCACATTTACTGAGCTTTTGACCGCTGGGATTAGTAGTGTTAACAATAACAACAATAACAGCAACAATGCTGCTACTACCACTAGTCCTTCTGCTGCTGAAGTGAATTTGTTTCACAACAAAGCAGCGGCCGCCAGGCAGTGGCCTCAGGCCCCAATGGATTACTTTGGGCCAGGGTTTTTAGGAGCTTCCTCGTCGCGAACATCAGGGTTTTCAGGGCAAATCCAGTTAGGGAATTCCATGCCTCAAGCAATGACAATGTCGATCCCACCGTTCAATTTTTCAGGGGAGAATCACCAGGAGCAATTGCAGCATTTTCCTTTCCTTTCCGATAATTTGATCCCAGTGCCCACCACTACACAACCGGACTATAATTTGAATTTCACCATATCTTCAGGCCTTGCTGGTTTCAATAGGGGGACCCTTCAGTCCAATTCAACATCACCGTCTCTTTTTCCTCTTCAGAGGTTTTCATCTTCTCCCATTGACGGCTCTACAAATATACCTTTCTTCATTGGGGCTGCTACTGCACCACAGCCACCACCTATGGAGAACCACCACCACCACCACCACCACCAGTTCCCACCCGGGTTGCAGCTCTACGGGGATGGAAGCAGACATTCTGATCATAAAGGCAAAGGAAAGAACTGATCACAACCTGAAAATGCTTGTTCCTCTTTAACCATATCTTCTTCCTGGTAAGCCTAAATTGCCCTTTCTCCTTTGCATTTAAGTTACATGCACCCCATTAGTCCTCCGTTAATTAATGCAGTTGTTCGTTTTTGTCTTTGCCATGTTCCAAGCTTTATAGATATACGTGCAAGTGCATAGTAAAACTAACCAAAGATTCTTTTTATATTTCGTTTATTTTCTTGGTTGTCATAAAAGTAAGTTGTTACATTGGATGTTATGTATTATATATTATGTTTTTATATGATTCCTGCATGGATTGCAGTGAATAGGAATCGGCAAGTTGTCTCCTTGTTTGTCATATTGATGGTTTCCGTTCTTTCTAACATTTGTAATCCTAGTCCTAGTTAGCCAGGCGTTAGTTTCTGTGTGGCATCTAACCATGTGTTGTGCACTGACTGGACTAAAAGGTTAAACCTTTACAAGGAACAACCTTAACGTAGCTTTAGAATCCCAATTCTTAATTTGACTGTAGGACTAAGGCACATCACAGTTGATCGGCGTCATGTCGGTTCTGTCAAAGCTTTTCAGGGTTTTCCTTTTTCTTTTTTTAGTTTTTTTTTTTTTTTAAATGATTTAGCAATAAAACAACAAAATGAAATGCTGCATTTTTTTGAGGCTTGACAGTGATAAGGCCATGCACGTAACTCGAGTTAGCCTCCTTCCCTTTACATGTAATGATTTGCTCTAGCACCTAGAAAACGCCAAGTATTAAAACAATGCTTCTATAAATAATGTAAGTTTTACTTCATTGTTTGTTTTCGAATCTTGATTTGAATTAAGTCAAAATGTATATTTTATTGTTACATCATGTATTAACAAAAGGGGAGGGGTCTCTGAACCAAAAAAAAGGGTAGGGGTCAGTCAAGATTTAAAATCTTGTGCTCCTAGAGTGGCAGACAGAAGTTCAAAGAGAAATCCTGGTCAGGAGTATGGAATTGAATCGGAGTTTGGAGTGATGAAATTCAAATAATACTAAAACCCTTGTTTTAAATTGAGTACACCCTCTTTTTATTTGAGAATCACGAACCAATGAAGAAAATCATTATAAGGATCCGCTATTAAAATTGTAAAGAAATTTAATATGAATTTTTCTAGAGAAAATACTATTGTTAAAAAAAAGTATCTAATATATTATACCAAAAAAAGAAGTGTGTGTGTGTAAGTTTTTCTATTTTCCATAATTCATAATATACATAAAATCAAAGAAATCAATTATATATAAATAGAAAACTATATTATTTTAACAAACAAGGCAACAATCATTTAGCAAACAATATAAGAAGTATTTTAACTAAAATACTAATATTTTAGTTATTTAACCCCCCAGACCAACAAGCACCCGTTTAAAAGTGTAAGAAGTATTAATTTTAACTTCTCTTATCGACATTCATGAAAGCCATCAAACATATAGATTTTTAATTCTTATGAGAATTTTCTCAAAATTTATATCTTAACCTTATTCAAACAAAGTTCTTAGGATAAAATGAAGAACTCAACCAAGAATAAAATGAAGAACTCAACCAAGGAACTCATAGATACTAGTCTTAATTGTTAAACCTAAAATCCTTTGTTGTATTCAATAAACCCTTCTTGAGAAATGCTTGTTTTAATTCATGGTTTCTAAAATCATTGCCAAGTTGACGTTGGATATCAATGCTCTATTAGCTCAAAAAAGATGGATTTAAAAATTGAAAAAGGAACTAATTACTAGGATTCTTAGATGAAATAGGAAAAACTGGGATGGCCTTTTTCTACTAGTTCAATTGAAATTAAGTAATTTCCTCTCCGATTTCAAGATGATAATAATAATTTCAAATTATTTGAATGATTCAGTTCCAAAATTTCATCTAGTTTTGCCCCATCAGGGCCTAACAAGCATTCTTGTACCACGACAATTCATCAAATTGGAATTTTCAGATTCATTTTATACTTATTTTCTTTACCATAATTATGGAATTTGTTAGGATCCAATGGGAGATGGTTATCTGAAGAAAGTGGCCTTTATAATAGTTTTGATAACTTAACTTTTAGAGCTGAATTAGGTACACTTCTATTTCAATGAAACTGATTTGATCATGCTACAAATAAGGGATCATGTGATAGTAGGAGTAGAAAGATATAATCTATTTGAAGAACTGAGTGAGGTTTACTTGTTAGACAAATTAAGTGATTAAGTTATTTTAGCCTAGAATTTCCTAGAGTTGTAGAACAGATTGTGGGTGTTCCTTTCCTTTTGGTCTAGAAAAAAAAAAAAGAATTGTTATAAACTCCTTTTAGGCCTTGGTAGAGAAAGAAGCAGAAGGATTTTGATGGGGAAGATTGTTTCTCAACTCTAAAATAGAAAATTTTCTTCTTTAAAACTAGACTAGATAGTTTTGGTTGACAAGTTCTTAGTTTAATAAAGGCTCTTACAGAATATGTCCCCTTTGATACGCAAGAAGTGCTTGAAATTTGTGATAAATGTTAAATAAATATTGTCATTATAGCTAGTACCGTAGCTTAACAAGAAAGGTTCCTTGGTGATTAAATGAGGGATGAGATGGTTGCTTCCAAAACCCGCGATATAGCTCTCAAATTTAGCTTGAAATTATTTTGGCTGCAAAGAATGGCATAGAGCCAACTGGAATTGTGAGAGAAGAAATCAAATTTAAGATCTCGTGTACCTTTAATCTAGTGTTAGCCATTAAATCAAATTCTGATAGTTAGCATGAAGTATATTTTAGTGAGTGAATAATATCTAAGTGATTGTTTGCTGCAAGTATTGAGAGATTACCTCTTATAACATGGATAGCTTGAAAGCACTGATAAACAGAAAAGACGAGAAGGAGATGAAAAATAATATGTAGAGTCTTTAGAGTAGAAACAATCTCCCCTTTTTCTCTGAAGGGGATTCTTATAGGTATTTTCTTCCTTCCAAATAAAATTGTCAATATCAACTGAAGTTGAGATCTACACCCTGATCAATTAAGATAATTGATGAATTATTCAAGACGTGTTTGATTCAACTAAAATATTCTCATAAATCAAAATGGGAATGAGTTATTCCCATTCTTAATGTTTGATTGGACAAAAAGAAAATGTTGAAGTGAAAATTTCATAATGTTTAGCGTAGCCATTTCTCTCCTTCAAATTCTTAATCATATTTTAAACTGAAATTAAAAAAAAACGAAAAATGTCAAGTGACAATATGAGGACACCAATGCCATCCATTTTCTTTCTTTATTTTTGCGGTTTGTAATTAGGTTTCACATGACATAAACATATGTTTTCTCTCAATCAGTTGGATTTCTCTTGGATTAAACCCTAGATTTCCCAATTCTTTTTTCACCTCAATTGAACCCTAGATTTCACAATAACTTTCTTTCGTTTTCTCCTTTGCTCATTTCCATTGGATTGAACCCTACATTTCTCTATTGAGAAATTAATATTGATTAAAAAGACCAAGAGATAGGAAATAACATTAGCTTTCAATTATTTGAAGTGGAGTTGTTGGTTTCATTACATTTGCATATAACATGGATTTGTTCTTTAACTGGTTATACTGCTTGCTGAAGGGGACAAGTTCACTACATTATGATGTTTATCTACTTGGAGAGTTATTAAATTCAGTTGTTAGCTGGTCTATGCATTGTCATTTTTGTTGACAGCAGTTGCTTCTCAATTCTTTGACCCCAAAAGGTATTAAATTTGAAGCTTTACTTTACTACGTACTCTCACTTATGATCATGAGGAAAGCCTTCACTTTTACTCCAGCTTGGCCTTCATCTCTCTACTTGTATCTTTTTTGTCTCTATTTCCCCCAACTGATCTAAAATTTCGATGCATACATGGATTATCCGTTTGATTGCCAATATGTAAATGGGAACATCAAAACAACTGCAAAGATTTCAAGTAGAGGAATATGGTGCTAAAATGAAAAAGATAATGACTTGGAGGAATTTAGGATTCTACAAGTATATAATGACAACATTCTCTTATCTTGGTTTGTTTAGTTTGATCAATTTCTTTGCCAGACTTGAATCCTAATTGCTAAGGAACTCTTTCTTAATCTGTTGCATTGTGAACTAAATGGAGTTCAGCCATAAAATAATAATTTTGTGTTGATTGGAATGTGATCTGAATAACTTGTTTTTGGGTTATGGGTGAATTTTATGTCCAAAGTTTGATATCATGAAGACATACTTTATCATTTTCCATGCAACACAACCCAAAGCAGTTGCCTAAGATTTGGGATATTATAACTTGTCAGGTCAACTTTTCCAATTTGTGTGGTTCTTCAATCACATTTTTGTGAATTGTGTACCAGTGACTATTATCATTAGCTGGAGATTTTGCAGCAGCCATAGAAAAGATCAGGATGATTTTCAGTTTAAATTAGAGGCAAGTAGACACTCCTGATTGCTTAGTTATCTTCATTATAGTGGACCATAGTTCATAAGTATATACATTTGTATCTCTTGCCACAATTAAGAAGGGTGGCCTTTGTAGCTTCCTAGACCAAACCAGGCTGCTTCTAACTGTTGCTGGTTTCTATTTTTAATTTTTTTTCTCCAAAATAACTTAGCTATAGACAGGATTTAGATGATTTATGGAGTATTATATTAAAAGTTCCAGCTTTTATAATGTGCTTAGAAATCGGGTTTCAATTTGTCTTACTAAAGTTTTTTCATTTCAATTTCAATTGAACTGATCGTGAAACTTTAATTTTAAATATACTGATTCCCTATTAGTTAACCAGCAGGCATATCATTTCACAGTTGGGTTCTTGTTTGATATTTTACTTTACTGAAACCATTAAATATAAAATCCTACTGCTGGTTTTGCAAAATGCATGAGCTCGCATTTTACTGCAGTTGATGACGTTATATCTCTTTTGCTAGATATTATATGTGTATGGCAATCTGGATTCTGTTGCACAAAGTTCATTTTTATTTCCCAGGCTCTTTGTTGAAAGATTGTATACCTCCTAGTACCCTAAACCTGTGAATGGAACTGTTCTTTCATTTGCCAAACTTAGCAGTTCCAAAGGTTATCTGAATTTTTTGCATGCTATGCCCTTATTTATGTTTAATAAGCTAAAGATTTGCTAGACAAGCATAAAATGTGATTCAAAATCAAAAGGCTCTAATTCAAGCATAAAAATTTGGGCGCAGGAAGTGAAGGTGGAGAGGGAAAAAGGGGCAAATCCACACAGAAAGGGGTGGTGTTTAGTATCTGAAATAGTTGTTGGTGTTGAGGTTTCGTGGTTGAGCTTTGCATTCTGATGTGCGGATGTTGTTATTTATGCTTCCAATGCATTATGTGTTTTTCCAACAAATATGTATTTCATAACTGTTCGATTTTTCAGTTGATTCTTTTTCCCCTTTCCTCTGTGATTAATTGATTATTCTGGAAATTGTCAATATAATCATCAGCCCTTAGTAATCTGCTTCTGCAAAAGCTGATTCCTACTATTCATTATTCAACTTTGCATGGATTATACCTACCATTTTTCAGAGTTGGCCCCAACTTCATTCAGTTCGGTTATTTAGTTCTAAAACATTCCTAAGTAAATTGAATCACTTAAAAGAAAATGCATCTATATTGGATCATATTCAAACCGCGCCTAAACTTTTATTCGAGAGAAGAAAGAGAAGTGCTAAATATCTTTTCACCTTCTCTAATACCAGCACGACAAGTACACATTTTATAAAGTTACATATTTTAATTCTCTTGTATATGTGTACCGCAATAAATAAATGAAAAAAGTAAAAAAAAAAAGAGAATGTATTTAGCACTTCTCAATTGTTCGAATTTTTATTTGAAAAATAATGAGATGGATAAGTTAATAATAATTAAACAATTAAAAGTTAGGTGGATCAATATAGACCTGTCAAATAGGTTAGATTATTTTTGGATTATATTTATAATTATCCAAAATCAAATGCTTTGTCTTCATATTATTTTAATTAAGAATTTATATTTGAACCAGTTTCTTTTTCTCTTAATTTATATTTGAACTATAATGCTAGACTCTATATCATTTGACTACTCATCAAGAATTTCTTTATTTTATTTGAAAAAACCTATAATATCTATGTAAAAATATATAATAACTAAAACTACCAATAATAAAACTATATTCTAGTTTAATTAAAAAAAAAACTGCCATTATTTACCAATAATATCTAATGCTCAAGCATATAGGATAATATCTAATTCTGGTTAAATTTGTTATACCATAATTTTTCAAATAATCGTATTATTTATAATTTATTACAAGAAAATATTATTGATACATTTTTAAAAAATATTGATTGGGATCACGGGACTGAATTTCCCCACTGGGGTCTCACATAACCATCCTTCGATATTTGGTAATATATTATTAGAATATATTTTTGAAGCTCAAGGCCCACCGAAAATGACACCAAGGCCTAAAATATTTACAGAAGGTCCTTGTCTTTGGCCCAACTAAATACCGACCGTTAACATTTTACTTTTCCACCAGTGCCTCAATCTTTATTAAATTCATAAATATTTGTTCAATTAGTTGAACAAAGTAATATTTTAATTTTATGATACTATCACCTTTTTAGGGGATATTAAAATTAATTATTAAAATTTGATGCGATAACCAACACTCTATTAATAATTAAAAAAAGGGACTTAATTTCAATTCTTTCCAAAATTCCAATATGAGACATTTCCCTCCCTCCCTTAAAGATTAGCTACCAAACTAATTAAGAAATGCCAATCAACTTAAAAAGTAATAGTTGAATTTGACTAAAATATTTGAAGAACAATCGGTTAAAATAATTTTATAAATACATTATATCATATATATACCCATCAATTTTTTTTTTTAAAAATAAAAAAATTTAAAATTTAAGGATACAAATATAATATATTTTTTTGTTTGCCCTAAAGATTAAGGTAGAGCCTCTTTTCCACCTAAAAGAAACCTTACACCTCATTCTACAAAGAAATGGTTGCAAAAGGCTGAAATAGGAGGACATTCTTGAAAGAGACTCTTTATATTAAAGTGTGATTTGGTGCAATACTACCATTATTTTATCAGCTTTTCAGAGGAAAAAGAAAAAAAAAACCCATTAAGATTTAATTTCCTACTTTGTTGAAATGGAATTTCTTGTTTATCTAACAAGTAAAAGTGGTTCAAAAAGTTTAAACAAATATATTTGGATATATGTAGGAAAATTTTTATTTGATGCTAAAAGTATAGAAATTAGTTTATAAACTAATATTCTGTATAGTAATTAAAACAAGTAGAGCAGGCAGATTTGGTGAGCCCCCTTGTTGTGATCCATTCCCCAATTTAATATAAGGCACTTTCCCACCACCCAAATTTATTTCCTCTGAAAATGAGATAACGGTTTTATATATATATATATATATATATATATATATATATATATAGGATGAAACTGAAATAGATTATGGTTATGTGTTACCGTAGAATTAAAAATAAAATGAAATTTAATTTTAATTTAACAATATGTGGGTGTGAATATGGTGCACTGAATGAATGCCCTACTAAAACTGATGACAATTATCATAATTTTTGTTTTGTCAATTAGGTATAATTGATCTTTTTTCATTTAATTATGGTAAAATATTATTATTTTCTTAATATAAATTCATTATATGTCAGGTCACAAATGTGTGGACATATATGGATCAAGTTGCTTCATGAGGTAAATAAGTCTCTGCCATACAGGGATTTGATTTTTTTCATAACAATAATTATATTTATATATAATTTATAAAACAATTATATTTATGTTCAATGTCATAAAAAATATAAATATTATAAGCAGATCATAAATAAATCCAATCGATATATAAACTGAATTAAAAATATATATCATTTTTGAGATAAATCAGATTTAAATTGATTTTAATGAGCTAAAAAAGTCGCTAAATTTAATCAAAATTTGTTACATCTAAACTTTCAACTAATAAAAAAGAATGAGAAAATCTCTTTAATTTGGTAAGATTTAGAATTAATCACGGGATTCTTGCTTTTTTGCCTTTAATAATTTTAAGTGAATGTATTTTCTTCATAAATTCTTTAATCCAAGATTGTAATATATATAAATCACAAAAGATGAGAAAGCAACAAACATAGAAACTAGTTAATATAATATAAATTATTGCAATAGTAATACGATTACTCATAGAAAGCAACATGTAGAAAAATAAATCATTAAAAACAAAATGTCCCAAAATACCATGAATCTTCTCTAATTTTTTCCTTTCATTATTCCTTCCCTCCTATAACTTTTTTGTCCACTTTTTTGTACATATTAAAAATTATAGTTATTATAATTCAGCGATATATTTTTTATTATATCCATTCTAAATATGGAAAGAGTAATTAATAATTATTGAAACTATAAAAATTATAGTTAATAACATAGCGTGAAAAATATAAATTGCAGTTAATAAGATAAAATTGAATAGAATTATAATGGACAATTTATAAATTTATCATAATGTCAAGAAAGACCAGTAAATAAATAATATGTTGGAAAATGCTTAAAAGAAAATAAGGATAAACATTATAGTACGAATTAAGTATATTTAATTAAAATTTCCACTATCTCATCTCATCTCCTACCTCACAAGCACGACCATTGCCGGCTAATAAATAAACATGTGGGGCTTTATTTTACCATATCTGTTTCCCATATAATTCTCCACTTAAGCCCTTTTCTCTTTAAAAATTGGCAAAATAAACAAGGAATTATATGCCAAGCCAGCTATGACACAACCGATTATGAAAGTCATTACTTTTCAATCATATTAGCTACTTTATAATTAATTAATTAATTCACTAATTATCATAATTAATAAGTTAATGGTATAAGGAAAAGAAAATCATAGCTCAAAGTCAAAAGATGGTGTAAACTGAGTCCTGGCTCCTTCACGTGCATTTTAGCAACCTAAGATCGATCATGTGATCAACTGATAAAAGGGCGAGCTAGGAACCAGCTAATTAAATGCAAAAAAAAATACCAATAATAATTCAACAAATAATATATAGTTTATGCTAATAATAAAAGGATAATTATTTTGTCTAAATCATGTTTTTCAGAAATGGAAGAGAACGGGCAGACCAGACAGTGATGTTGATGTTGATAATAATTGAGTAAATAATAATGATGAAATTTATTTTATTTTGCAGGACTAAAGCATGCTGCAATTCTCAAAGATTTAAAGGCAAAAGCAAGTTGGCCCCTTGCTATTCATGGCTTGCCCCATTTTCATATTAAAAATGCAAACTCAATTATGTATAATGAGAATGTCACCATTGTATTTATTTTATTTTTCCACACAAATAGTATATACACAAGAACAGAACAAAAAGCACTTCCTTCGTAGGCACCACTTTCTTTGTTCAATCAAATCACGACAAAGAAATTTTAATTAAATTCCATTATTAATGTATAAGCTTATCAAGTATATGAAAAATAATATCGTTTACCACAATGACTGTCTGCTGATTTTAAGAAAAATCAATTTTAGGTAAAGGAGAGCTAATAATAATCACAAGCCCTTCTTATTATTTCTGGAAAACTGGAGAAACCTCTTCTTCACCTGCGCATGCACCTCCTTTCAGAATCCAAAGCTCTTACATTGCTAAAAAAGCCAGCCTCTTTAATAAGCCAAAGACCCTGGAAAGCTCCTAATAATTTACTAGATCAGCGCAAGTTCCTAATAATTTACTAGATCACCAAATACACTAGTATTTAGGGATATTTTCCACCATCATTGCCTAAATTAATGGCATCATTCATCACAACCACTGTAGGGCCTAAATCACCTATCATCTTGTCCAATTCCACCAAAACACCACCGCATCTATCTATATGTTTTAAAGTCCTGCACAATTATCATCATCCAAAGACAAAAATAAAGCAACTTTTCTTCACAATAGTATTAGGGCAAATGTATGCCAAGTGGCACTAATTTAGCCCACAGATAGAGAAAGAGAGAGAGAGGAGTTTAGTGTTAATTCAAAACTACATTGCTGAATGTAGTTTAAAAGTGTAATATAAGCACAACATATTCATACCTACAATTTTCACATACAGAGAGAGATTATAGATTTAAAGTAAAACTCCAAACTCAACCCCCTTACAACATTTCATCTTTTGTTGATGGGTGCACCCTTACAAGCATATGCCTCAATAAAAACAAGCAGCAGATGCATTTTCATTATCCGTTTAGGCACAGAATCACTGAATTACTCCAGTGCATCATCCACTGAGGATGGCTGTAATTGCTGCAATCCTGGACAGGATTCAGCTTAATGAGATAGTCAACCCACTTCAGGCCAAGTGTCTAAGCAAAACTGGCTCCCGATTCGCTTCCACTCCGAAAGAACTTGCACCCTCACCTTCTCTCGAAACATTTGCGCTATCCCTGAAATTCCAATGGTGAGCAGTTAAATAAAGCAGCTTTATTTAAGTAAAACTCATGAAGAATCAGCATAACACAATTCAGAAACAAATACATTAATATAGAGAAAGCCATGTAACTGCCAACATCAAAAGTTTAGTCAAGTAAAGGCCAACATGAAAAGTGTAGTCAAGTAAAGGAAAATACCTCCTATTAGAATGATCTATTGACTTGATTAACAACGCACATAATCTAATCAATGCAACATTCTAATGTACTATTATCTGTGAAACAAATCCCAATTTTCCTATAAGCATAGCATTTGACAAGCACTGCAGTTGGAACAGACATAGCAGATCAATTGGTATTGGCATGCTAAAAGGAGTTGATAAAGAGAGAAAACACATTAATAAGAAATCGCATACAAAAATGGTAGATATCTACCCACACAAATCATGAGCCAGTACTTCAGAAACACATATAAATACATATAACACAATATTAACTTCACTCTAATGCAATAAAAAGGCAGAACTACAGATTAACAATCTTACCTCAGCTCCAATAGTATGATTAGAATGAGTTCATCTCCAAACAGTAAGTTCTCCTCTTCACAAGCATCTTGGCGGCAGTACCATAAGGTTCCTCAAAAGCTGTGGAAACCCAACATGCATCAGAAACCTCCTTCTTAGCAATAGACTGCTCGCTGGGTCTAATGGCAACCAAAGTTGCCCCTTTTAACACAACCCCGTCAGGCAATTCCAAGTGAGGCGCATACCAAAGCCGCATATTCAGCGCAGGCACAAGCGTTCTCTTGGATGCAGAAGATGCTGACAGGGGTTTCGCCCTCAATTCTTCAAGTTGATCCCTATTCATGCAGAGAACTCCTTGCCCATCAGCATCAGTAAGTACCAAGCTGTCAAGAGTCTTGTGCTCGGCAATTATTGGTTGAAGAAGATAATGCCTCGCTGAGGCGGCAATTAAGGAGCTTATAGTCCAGACAACTCTCAATTTCAAGCTCCCATTGGTATAAAATGACTCGGGTATGCTCCCATTATCGTCAGTGCCATTATTAGCATGACCACCATGATTGTTGCTATTGTGACCATTGAGACAAGCACCATCAGCTCCATTTTCTTGCAGAAGATTGGAACTTTTGCCATGGCCATTGTTGATAACCGAAGCAGCACCGAGAATTACACAATTATCAAGTGTAGATCCAAAATCAGCCCTCCATTTCAAAAGCACTCCATCATCAATTCCCAATTCTCCACCAGGCAATTCGATCCGTAGAAACCGAATTTCGTTAAAATTCTTGAGAACCTGGGTAGGGGAATGATGGGTAACACCGGCCTGATCCATTTCCCCATCGTCCTCGTTGTTTCCAACGGAAAGTGAAGAGGAAGCAGAACCCGAAGAGGAGGAAAAAAGGCCGTTCCTTGAAGGGTAAGAATTTAACATGTCTCTTCTGGGTCCAAGCATCTGCCCTAGAGCCTGAAATGGCTTAACAATACCACCAAAAACCAACCTGAAAATCGAAGAAAACCCAGAAGAGGAACCAGAAGAGCGGGATTTATCAGAGGAAGAGGAAGGAGAAGTATCATCATCAGAAATGACACAATCTACACGGACAACAACGTTGTCTACTTGAGGAACTAGAGAGTGAAATCGGCGAGAAACAACACAGCAGCGGCCAAGCGCCTTAACATCGCCGATTTTGTTGAAAACGAGAAGTAGGAGAGAGTCTGGGAGGCGGTCGAAGTGATCGATAGAGAGTAGGTCGGGTTCAGGGTAAATTCTGGAAGTGGGATCTGGGCGAAAAGAAGCCATAATTAAGAAAATAGAGATCTGGGATTTAGAAAGAAGAAAAGGGTAGATCTTGAGATGGAAGAAGCACAGATAGAGGAGGAGAAAGTGGAGGAGGGAAAGAAAACAGAGGGAGGAGATAGATCCACGGTTTTGTCTTTACAGAGAAGAGAGAGAGGGAGGGAGACGATGTTGATATATCAGAAAGAGAGAGAGAGAAAGAGAGAGGATATTATTCTGCGCGTAAAGTGAAAAAGATGCGTGTGATAGAGAGAGAAGATCAAGAAGAAGAAGCAGAGGACAGAGATAATTTTTTTTTTCTTTTTCCTTAAATTGATTTTATGCAAAATGGAAATAAATTTTGTTTTCACGCATCCACCTTTTATGTTTATTTTTATTTTTCAAGGTTCGTGATACTGTGATAATGTAATGTTATGTGCTAAGAGCTTAGAAAATAAAAAGTCGAAAATTCGGCTATCTCAAAATCGATTGGAAATTAAATTGAATTTTTTTATTAATTTTTAATATTTATAGTTATTGATTGGATATTTAATACTGGTTAACCAGTAATTCTAGATTAACTAATTAATATTTATATTATATTTTATTTTTATATTTTTAATTTATATAAAACAATTTAAATTAAATATCATTTTTCTTAATTATATGGAATAATCATATAAAGCAAAAGGTCAATCTTTATACGAACTTTTTTTATAAATAATATTTTTTTTAAAAAATATTAGAAAAGTAGAGTATTATAAATTATTTAGGGAGATTGAGATTTTTTTCTGAACACACAGCAAAACGCTGCGTTATAACATTAATATCCGAATTAGAATTATGGGGCCGACTTGACTGACGACGCCACACGTGGCTGCATCATCAGGAGTGCCGCTGAACGCCCGTCATGTGTTCCGCGTTCGTTGATGACGCAGCGCCTAGCTGCGTTGTCATTAATTTCCTCCCTTGCGTGCCACGTGTCGAGCACACATAAATGACACAACAGGTTGCTGCATTGTCAGACGACCCACGTGGCCCCTCTCTGATGTGTCAAATTCCGTTGACCGCAATTATTACCCTCATTTCCTTTATTTAACCTGATTTTCACCCCTTCTACTTTTTCTTTCTCTTACACTCTCCTTTTCTTTAAATTTTCAATTGCACTTTGATCATGTTGCATCTTGCATCTTGCATTTTCCATTTTGCATTTGAATTTCTATCACATTTTGAAGTTGTCAACTACAAGACTTGATCTTTATAAAATTAGAGGTAAGTATAATTTATAATTTTATTAAATTATTGAATATTTAAATATAATGTTATTATGTAATATGGAGATATTTTTATTGACTATATTGGAAAAGTCAAGAAAAAAAGCAAGTTAATTTGATGTATTAAAATGCTATAAATTACAAAATTAAATTTTAGTATGATATGGTAAATATACTTGTTATAAGAAATAAGAAATAATGGATCAAGCATATAGGAAAAATTTAACATATAAAAAAATAGTTGTTATAAGAAGTAAGAAATAATGAATTATGTTACCTTAATTTTTGATTGTGGGTGAAATTTATGTTATCTTAATTTTTTATTGAGATATTTAATTAATCAATGATAATAGTGATGCATGTATGTAGGGAATACAAATTTATTAAATGTAAATATTAATAATTTTATTGAGAATATTTTATTCAAAAGTGTTCAAATATTATATAATAAATAATTTTATTAAACGTGCACATGTAACACATATTAGTGTATTAAGACATAGGTTATAAAAAATGGAATCTTCTGGCACACGATAATATATTAATCCGGGACCAATTAATGATGAGCTGTTTACTTTGAATGGCAAGCACCGAGCTGATGCGGTATGGAACGGAAACGTAAGTATATTGTAACTTAAAATGAAAAATTATAATATTTTTAAATATATATATTATGTCTGTTTATTAAATAAATTAATTCATTTCAGGCTAAATCGGATGTTCTATTTGCACATAGAGCTAGTGTTGAGCGTCACTATAGGAACATTGATGAAATGATCATACCTTACCTACATTTATCAGGTTTCTATGGTGTCTCTCAGATCAGTGTTATGAATGTTAATCCTGACATGATAACTGTTCTTATTAAGAGGTGGAGGCCAGAGACTCATACTTTTCATCTGGCCGTTGGCGAAGCTGCAATAACTCTGAAAGATATACAAATACTCACCGGCTTACTTGTGGAAGGACGTCCTATTACAGGACATTTAAATCACGACTATCAGGAGATATGTGATCGGCTCTTAGGCATTGTTCCCCCAGAAGAAAATTTTAGAGGTCTAAAGTTAAGAATGAGGTGGTTGACTGAAGAATTTAGCTACTTACCGGCCGATGCTATGGAATATCATATACAATGTTGTGCCCGTGCATGGATCTTGCATTGCATTGGTGAACTACTGTGTCCTGGACATGTTAATAATTATGTATATTTGATGTGACTTCCACTGTTAGAGAATTTAGCTGAAACTGGTGAGTATAGTTAGGGTTCAGCTGTTCTGGCATGGCTTTATAGGGAGTTATGTCGTGCGACCCGACCTGATGCAAATGGACTCGACGGATATCACCAGTTAATCCAAATGTGGGCATGAAAAAGAATCCCTCTATTTTGACCGCGTTTTATTAACCCAGTATTTATAGATCAGGCTAGACTATATGGTTATAGGTAGATTTTATTGACCTATTTGTTAGTTCTTTTATGGTTTGAAATGCTGTTGACTAATTCCATAATTTAATTTGTAACAGGTGGCAATCCGATTTGGACTTAAGGAACAACAACAATAAAAATGTTAAGCAGTACCGCGAGGAATTGGACTTGCAACGCTATGATCAGGTTTATATTTATTATTAAAGAATAAGTATTTTTTTGGTAATATTGAGAATCAGAAAATAAATTTAATTTATTTATTATATTTTATATGTAGATGGTATGGGAATCGCATAAAAATGTGATGCACTTGTTGCCTCAATATTGCACCAGTGGACATGCAAGTTGGAGATCAGTTGTGCCACTAATATGCTACAATATTATTGAGTGGCACCAATTCGATAGGTGTATGAGATAATTTGGTATGGATCAGCCAATTCCAGAAGCACCGCAGAAAAATGATGAGGTGCATTCAATTGATTTAAGGGAAAATACAGATAAAAACTGGGAAACTAAATTTGCAACTTTTATTTTTGAGTGGCACAATAGACATAGTCAGGTTATTAGCGGTCGTATTCTCAATTTTTCATTGCATCCGAGATCACAATATATGCAATGGTATGTAGAACGGACAAAAAGATGGACAACACAGGTTGGAGCTACAATGGTCGCTTCGGTATGTGATATTGTTCATTTAATTTTTAAAACGTATACATGTTAATTATGATTGTTATTATGTATGTATAAAAAATCTACATTTTTTGTAGGCTGATGCCGCTGAACGTATATTTCATGAAGGCGAAAATATTCATTTGACCTCTGAAAGCATTTTAGGCGCTGTAGGTGCATATGACAGGACAAATACTGATTATCCTCGTCAGCCTGTGCCCGATCCAGTAAATATTCCACCATTATCAACACCATATGAAGATTTTCGTGTTGCAAGACTTAATAGGAGAGGAATAGCAGAAAGAAGGACTACAGTTCCTACTATTTTTATTGATCCAAGAGTGCATCAAGTACCCCCACCTATGCACTGGCCATATATTCAGGAGGAGAGTTCAAGCTCTTTCAGTGTGCCTTCATGTTGGCCTTCCAGAGGTGCGCCTTCTAATCAAGCTAGATGTTATGATTATGGCACTGGGCCTTCTAGAGCTGCACTTGCATTTCAAGCAGAGCCATATGAAGCAGGACCTTCTACTTTTAATGTTGATTTGAATTTCAGTTTATCTGAAGGAGATGCACCACCATACAACATTTATGCACAGAGCTCTCAAATGTCTCCACAAGATGATTTCTTTAATGTATTGTTTGGAGATCCAACAATTGTAGGCACTCAGGGTTTAGTCGATCAACCAATTTATAGTGATCCAAATCCATATGAGATGGATCCAGGAACACCAACCCACACTACCACTTCTCGTGTTAGGAGATACTGAATGCGAGTTGTATGGTCTAACATATCTTTTACCTGGATATTAAATTTCTATTTGGTAATATGTATTGCACATTTCTTTCTTATAGTAAGTATTAATACAACTCATTCATTTTAATTACGTAAATACATCATTAATTACATACAAATAAAGTGTTTAAGCACCACGATACAATATCAATGTGCTAATAGTACAAATCAACCACTGAAATATTGATGGGATGGTCCAGCAACACTTCTACATGTTTTTTTATTATGTCCAACACCTCCAAAATTGCTGCAATGTGAAGCATTGCCCCGTTCACGTCTGTCCATCTCATTACGAATGCGAGATGTTCTCGGTTGACCTTTCTTGCTCATCAATTCCATATCCGCTTTAATTGTTGGTCCATAATACTGTGGCCAGTATGCTTTATGAAACATAGGTCTAAATTCACGCTCATAACATTTAAATCACTCTGATATGGTATAATAGTTGTCAACAAATTGGAACATATCAAGATTTCTATTCATACATGCTGCGACTGTATGCGAACAAGGCATTTTTGTTCCTTAAAACTTACCGCACTCGCATTCCCTTTTTTCGAGGCTCAATACATATGTGTTGGGCTCAACATTAACCTGCGGTGCTCTGCCTGCAATAACCTTGAACAATTTATACCGACTATCATAGCGTACAACAATATGTGCTCTAGCGCGGTTAGCCTGTTTGCTCATTATTTCAATGCATTTTGGTGTGAAGCGTAAACCCTGATCGATTTTGGTCATATATAAACTCCTTCTATTCTCAAAATATTTTACCAATCGAACAAATATATGCTCAACTATCGCAATGATCGGCATCATACGCACACCTTTAAGAGCGCTATTAATACTTTCAGCAATGTTTGTTGTCGTATGTCCATACCTATGTCCACCATCCTCCGATAATGTCCACTTGTCTAATGATATACGCATTGCCCAGCTGTATGAATCTTGGTCTAGTTGTTTGATCTCATCCATCTTCTCCAAGAACTTGCGGGGTTGAAATTGTGCACCTGAAACGTTATATGTTGATAATAACAAATTAATTAGGATAAAAAAATGTTAATAACATATTCAATCTTTATTAACTTACCAGCCTTGTAAAGCAAGTCCTTGATAGTTGAGTTTCAGTGATGCGTATTGTAATTGCTTACAAAATGTCTCAAACAAAATCTGTGAAAACTTAAAGGTTCCTTTCAACCACTCGTTTCATCGCAAAATATAGCCATTATCCCAGCGTGTCTGTCTGATATGATGGTAATACCAATTTGTTGAGTTACGTGCTTTATAATCATCGTCATAAACCATGCTCAGCTTGATTTATTCTCAAACTCCATAATAGCAATTGCAACTGGAAATAACATGTCATTACCATCAACAGAACTTGCTATCAAAAGAGTCTGCTGGAATTTTCTTGTCAAAAATGTGCAATCGATCAATAAAATAGGCTTACAATGACTGAACCCATCAATCACAGGTTTAAAACTCCAAAATACCCGTCGAAACTGCTTCACCATTGGATTTTCTGTATCTTATAAATCAAGTTCATAAATAGTCCCGGGATTATACTTTTGTAAAGCAAGTAAGAACCCCGGTAATCTCTCAAATGATTCAACATAACCTCCAAAAATAGATTTCAAAGCTCACATCTTTCCATACCAGACCTTACTGTACGATACATCATAATTAAATTGCTGTTTAATAGCAGCAATAATAACATCAACGGCTAGTGTAGAATTTTTACTTACCATATCCACTATGCAATTTTGAATAATTTCAGATCCTAATTGTCTGTGATCCATAGAAAGATTTATACTCGAACATGAATGTGGCCCTTTAAACCTGGTGATAATTCATAATGGATTTAAGCCCTTCTTTGCTGCCCTTAATCTCCATATGCATCCGCTATCAGACTGTGCACACTTTACAACCCAGTATTTTGGCTTCGACTCAACCACTTTAAAATCAACATTCCTCGTTATTGAGTATTTTTTGATAGCAGATTTAACTTCATCCTTATTACTGAAAACAAGGCCAGTGGATAACTCAGACATACCATCCCAAGTATTAAATTTCACACCTTCTGATATATCTACCTGGGAAGCTTCGAAGTTAAAATTATAATGATGCTCTGACAAAAATATAAAAATACCTTTTTCGAGCTCACTAGTTTGATGCAGTGATGCTAATGGACTAGCGTCTAGTGTATGTTCAGACTCATTGCCCTCATCAGTTTCTTCTGAGCTATCACTTCCTCCATTCATGTTGGCATTTTCGTCTTCTAGATCATCATTAGGTGATAGATAGTTATTATTAACTACAACATCAACAAAATCATCGTCTTCACTTAAGTTAATGGTTTCTTCATTTTCACAAACTGCGTTGGTGCCGCTAGATATGCCATCTTCAAGCAAATCACCATCTCGCCTATTGGCAGACTGCCATTGCTGATTGACATCTTCAGACTGTAACATAAAACGGCTTTGATTGATATCTTCAATATGTGAAATAGATCTTCTATGTCTGTCATATGTGGCTTAGACTTTAATACTCCTCCTTCTGACTTCTGGAATATGAGATACAGAATATCGATGGCTGTTGTGATCACAACTCTGTCCCGACTGAGCAAGTGTCCCAAATGAAACATTTCTATCAGATAAATGACTTCCTGATCTACATTCGAAGATGGATTTACTTAGAAAATTACCCATCCTTCAACTCAATGATGGACGAGATTCCCTTGTATATACATCAGGAATTTGGCTTGCTTGCGTTCGTATATGATTTGCTCTAGAATCGATTGATAATTCCCTTCCAATCAAGTCACCATCCCGTTTACGTTGAGATTGTCTCGCCTGACTTAAAATATTATCTCCCCTAAATTAAAAAAATATTTCAATGTCTTGTCGACTTACTGACTGCTCCGACTGTCTGGGACCAATATCATTAACGCACATTTGTTGAGGTGTCCTTGTGTTTTCCATTTGAAAGCCTTCATGTGCAATCTGATAATCGTTACGATTTCTTGGTTGACTAGATCCAACTACTAAAATGATTAATTTCACCAATGTATAATGTTCATATCTCCTTAAATTGTCATATATTGCATCTATGTCATCATCATCAGCTAAGTCTACCGCCATCCAACATAATAATCCTCCATTATACACTGGACTCTTGTATATAATTCTCGAAATCACGTCATTCATGCCTAAATCCATATTAACATGGATTTTATGGCGCAATTCAACAAGAGTTGGCTTGTTTTTAAGTCTTAATCTCCTTGTGATGACATTCGGTGCTGATATGTCATATTCAAATCCTGCAGTTCCATAACTGATGTCCCCTCCCGTGTGCAAATAAATTTCAATATATGATGACATTTTTCACCTACCTATAAGTAAAAAAATTAATTAAATTACAAAATTAATTTTCATAACAAATATTAATTTACATTATTTTTCATTTATTAAACATTATTTGTCTACCATGTCTACTTTAATTACGATTTTCTCCTAAAATTTTATACTCGATAACAAGGTCATGAACATCTCAATTCTTTTCCTTCTTAATTATTGACTGTCAATTTTATCAACTTTTATACTACTACATATGATAATATAATTATACTAAATTAAAAAAATATTTGTAATCAATGACTGCAATAGTTGCGATTTCAATCTCTCAATTAATTTCTTTTAACCAACAAATAAATTAAAATTTATATTGATATAATAGTCTAATAATCATTAACATATTAATTAATAAATACATTATTGATAATTTATAGTATTAATAAATATTCTTTTATATTTATCTAATGCCATGTTAATAAATATGACAATAAAAAGTACATTTAAATTAAATAATACCTGTAATCGATTACTATACTCCCTGCAATCTTCTTACTGCCGATTTGACAATTCTATTCTGTTCACAACTAAATAAATTACAAAATATATTAATAATATTATATTACATCTATCATTAATAAATTAAACTAACAAAAATCAATTAAAATAAAATACCTGTTCCACCAATCGATCTTCAAAATATAATAATATTGTAGTAAAAATTTGTATTCCATTTGCTTGCTTGAAATTATCAATTTTCAGTAATTTTTACGATTGAAAATATATAAGCATGAAGAATTCAATTGACTGAATTTATAGGGGAGCAGAATTCTGAGAATGTAGCATCCCACTTCGTCATCAGTGATAGAGCGCCACGTGTCGAGCAGCGAGAGGGGGGACCGCCTGCACGAATGACAACACAGTCAGGCGCTGCATCATCAACGAACGCGCGACACATGGCGGGCATTCAGCGGCGCTCCTGATGATGCAGCCACATGTTGCATCGTCAGTCGAGTGGGCCCCACAATCCTGATTCGGACACCAACGCTATAACGCAGTATTTTGCTGCGTGTTCAGAAAAAAAAACTTCATTTCCTCTAAATAATTTCTGATACACCCCACTTTTTTAATATTTTTTCAAAAAACATTATTTATAAAAAAGTTCCATCTTTATGTTTACTTCTGATTATATAAATGGGTACAAATATTTTACTTTATAGATTTTAATAATATTTTTTAAATTTAAAAAATTATATTTTAATATTTAATTTTATTTTATTTTTTCTTGTCTTGAAATTAATATTTAAGTTTTCAATAAATATTAATCTATTTTATAATATCAGATATTAATTTATTAAAATAATTAATTACAAGAGGTGGAGAATGGTAAAAATAAAAAAATAATTTTTTATTAGTATTATATTTGTTTTGTAATTTTCATTTTGAACACATAAAATAGACTTAAACCTTATCTAATTTTTCTTTAATAATTGTATTTTGAAAATTTTAATGGTTAATAAAAAATTATTGATTAATCAAACTATAAAATTCAAAATCAAATAATTAATCAAATTTAATGAATTAATTAATAATTAAAATTTTAAAAAGTTAACCAATTTATATTCATCCCTAATTATAGCCGTATTTAATCCTATCAAATGTATCAAATTTGATAAATTAAGGTCGAGCCAATTTCAAGTCGAGTCTTAAAAAAATAAGTACTTTCTCTGACTTATCAAATTGCCCACTTTTTTAAAATCCCACCAAATTATCACCTTCATAAGTTGAAGATAACATTCTTTTCAACTTTATCTAATATAAATAAAATATTTAATAACTTAATTAATATTTATTTTTTATGCACACTTTAGTATACTAATTTAAATTAAAATGAATATTTTATTTTATCCAATATAATTTTACAAGAATTATCTTAATATTAGTAATTTTTTATAAAAAGTAATAATTTAGTGGGACAGAAAAAATATTAATTTCAAAATTTTCCGGTCTCAGTAATTAATTTTGTTTAAAAAAATTAAAAAAAAATGAAACAATTAATTTCCTTAATAAAAAAATAGCTTAATGCTTGAATAAATGTTTTTATGGTAAGATTGTTACTATTGGGATTTGCATATTTTTGAGATACTAATTATTTGACAACTTTGAAATTTTTTTGACTTGATTTGTTTCACAGACCTAATTTTTAATACAAAAAGAGAAAATATAAAACAATCACATTTTCTATAAATTCCGAAAGTGGAACAGAGAATTCAGATTTAAAAATTTTTAATAAACTCAAATAAGTATTTACTATTAAAATGTCATGTTGAAAATACATTTACTATAATTAAAGTTATATTTTTAATTTGGAAAATGCAACAGGAATTAATAATTTAATGAAAACTATGGAAGCAGAGAGCAGATTGGAGTACAGCCGCAACTACATTCGTTGGCTGAACTCCTTTTCCGGCCCGCTGAATTGGTCATATCAAAAAAGCTCTCAAAATTGAATTAAAGCTTTTTTTTTTGAAAGAATTAAAGCTCATTTATTTCACAAGAATTAAAATAATAAAAACACTTTTTGTATTAAAAGTAAAATTTGATAAATTCATATTGAATTTATAATATTTCACTTATCCATCTCACATTAAATTTTATTTCATTTTAAATATCTTTTCATAAATTTGGGAGTAAAATTTACATATTTTCTCATATTTATTATACACCACTATATTTAATAAAATGATAAATTTAACTTTAATCATGTAAAAATAAAATGGAGTATTTGAAATTAAAAAATGAAATAATATATTTTTATAAAATCAAAATTTTTTATTTTTTTAATTTTCATATTAAAATGAGATATATCATTTAAAATGAAAAGGAGTAAATAAAAATTAAAAAAGCTATTATTTGGATTGGTGGATACCAATTAACTGTTATACGATCTCAAATTTCTTAAGTTGAATTAAATAGAACTAAATATTTTTTTTTTCTTAAATTTGGATCACTTTTTTTTTGAACGAATCGCATCCATTCATTATGACAAAAAAAAAAGTTGACATTTCTAGCTCTAGTTATTAGCCAAACAAGTAGTAATTAAATAAATACTCCCTATTAGTTTTGTTAATTTTTATAAAAATTTATATTGGATAAATTAAAATGTCTTTTCAATTTAGGCTATTGTAATAAAGTATGTAGAAAAAATATTAATTAAGTTATAAAATATTTTATTAATATTATATAAAGGGTAAAATTGAAAATTATATATTAAATATTATCTTAATTTATAAAAGTATCAATTTGATAAGATAGAATAGAAAAAAAAAATAATTTGATAAGATGGAATGGAAAAAAAATAATAATTACTAATACATTGTGCAATCAGCCGCAACAAAAATCTTGCTTTAGCATAGCCATTACTTGATGCTTCAAGTTGAAACAATTATTATTCTATTTTTTTCCTTCTATTTTCCACAATGACCTGTATTAAATAATTTAATGTTTATATAGTTTTTAATAAGATTATTTATCAAAACTTATGGATTAAGAAAATCAAACTAATTTCAGAATAAAACGACGATTACCAATAATTATAGACAAAATTGGTTGGACGGACCTTTCAGTTAAATTCTCACACACATATAAATAAATAAAAAAGAAAAACAGACTTTTTATAACACAATGTCATTTTCTTCATCATGCTCTAAAAAAAAAAGACAGATTTGATTTCATCCATCTTAGAATAAAACAAACGCCAAAGAAAGAACGTATAGCTGGAAAATTTCAAAGAGCTTAATTATTAAATTATTATTAAAATTAAGGATGACGAAGTGCACATTATTAAATTATAGCTTCTAAGCACACTAACAAAATATAAAATAATGTTTCCATTTTATAGAAATATTTCAAACTATTATTTAATTTGTTTGTTCATGAAGGATAAAATTAATTAAAATAAAAATAAAAATTGTATCCCACGTAGGTATCAAATAACATGTGCACTTGTGCGTCGGAGTGTTTAGATTTAATTAAGGTATCAAAACAAATTCATCAATTAGGAAAAAAAAAATTAAAAACCCCACACGTTTTATCATGTGTTCTTGTTCTTGATTTCCATGTTTTAGGGTTTCGCTAATCTCTTTTTAACCCGTCTTCGAGCAAAGGACAATGCAATTAATTACGTATTTAGATATTCATAATCTGGTAATTCCGTACAATATGAAAGGACAGACATTAATAATGGCTTGTTTTACGAGATTTTACGATGGATCCTTCTATTAAAATTTAGGGAAAAATAAAATGGTTTTGCTAATAATCTTAATTAGGGTCGTTATGGATCTCTTAGGGCCGAACCTCTCTTCTCTCCCCACGGATGTGGACAGAGCCACGAAAAAAGTAAAGCGCAGGTTTGATTCTACTGGAACTTCAACGTATAGGGATCGCTTAATCTCTGGGACTGTCATGGAATCTTCCATGAAAGATGTTTTCGACTCTATGCACTTGAATCTTGAGGCTGGAGATGTCAATATTGACAAATCTGGCCCTGTTCCTATTGTGCAGCTCTCAAACGGTCTCAAGAATAAACTCTCAAACTCGATGGGTAAGGCTATCATAGTCAGCTTGTTGGGGAAAACTATTGGGTACAAAGCATTGACCTCGAGAATCCAATCCTTATGGAAATTGTCTGATGCTAAAACTATAGATATTGGAAGAGGCTTCTTCTTGGTTCAATTTTCAAAGGAGGAAGAATACAGGCGCGTTTTGTTTGATGGTCCCTGGGTTGTCAATGGAGCTTACTTGTTAGTGCAGAAGTGGCATCCCAGTTTCAGAGTTGCCAATGGAACAGTAGATACGACTATCGTTTGGATTCACCTTCCTGAACTACCATTGCAGTATTACTCCTGTAATGTTTTAACAGCGATTGCTGAAGCCATTGGTCCTTTTGTTAAAGTGGACTACAATACTAGTGAATTCCATAGAGGCTGTTTTGCCTGCGTTGCAGTTTCTGTCAACCTCAGCCAACCTCTTGTTTCAATGTTACAAATCGAAGGGGAAATCCAGAGGATTGAATACGAAAATTTACCCGAAATTTGCTTTACTTGCGGTAGATTTGGGCACTTTGACTTTCATTATCCGCATAAAGTCCCTGAAAATACCAAGGAGCAAGGTAATGTTGGCTCGTTGAGTGGTATTTTCAGTGACTTTTTTGGCCAATATGGACCTTGGATGGTGGTTGAAAAACGGAAAAGGAATTTTAAAAACCCTACCGCTAATGTAGGATAAAATCCCGCGGTAAATGGCTCAGGATCTCGGTTTGTTATATTAGATGAGGTTGATAGAGTGAATGTAGGAGATAACACAGCTGATAAGGAAAATAATCATATTCAGGAGAACATTATGGCCAATAAAGGTAATAAAGATAACTTTGGGTTTTTTGCTTCACGTGGGAATAAACCGAGGCCAGCACGTGGTAGAGGAGGGCTGAAACAATTTAGTTCCACACGTGGTCAAACCCAAAAAGAAAAAGGGCCCACAAAAAAATCGGTCTTAGGTGATTATTTTGAATTCAAAAGTAAGGCTCACAGTGAAACTAATATAGTTGCTTTTCCCTCTATTCTTAACCCAGCTCGCCACTCTGTGGTCGGTAAGCCGAGATTGAAGAGGCCTGGTCCTTGTGCCATGTTACCCGCCTCTCCCATGGAGCTGGTTCCTATTGCCACTTATAATGTGGGGCAATTTGATAGCAGACCGCCTGATGGTCGCTTCCTTGCTATAGCGACAGAATTTGATGCTGTGATGCTTGAAGATGGATCTCAAGACAAATCTAATGCTGAAAAAGGAGAAGATGAGGAAGCTTCTTCTGAGGGAGAAAGGCCTTTAGACCCTTATCTTTGTGACGACTGAGGTTAGCTTGGTTTGCATGCTCTATTTTTTCTGTATGTTGATCTTTACTTGGAACTATCAGGGAGCAAAGAGCTCCTATTTCTTAAGCACACTTAAGTGTTTTGTTCAGACTCATAGACCTATGATGATTGTGTTACTTGAACCCCACATTAGTGGTGTCACAGCTGACAATTGCATATACAAAATTGGATATCCTCGTTCTCATAGAATTAAAGCAACAGGCTTCAGCGGGGGCATTTGGCTTTTATGGCATGATGATTGGTGTGTGGAGGTGCTCAGCAATAACATCCAATTTGTTCATTTACGGATTAGCGCCAATGGGAAGCTTCTCAGTTACTTTATCGCTGTTTATGCTCACCCAGGGATCTCTATCTGTAATGCCCTCTAGCCCATCCTTCAGGGGATTAACTTAAACATCTCTGATCCTTGGTTGCTCATGGGAGACTTCAATTCTCTTTTAAGTTTTAATGAGAGAAGGAGAGGTGCTCCTGGTAGGACTGGCACCAGCAAACCCTTCTTGAACTGGTTTCACTCTTCTAATCTTATAGACATTGGCTACAGAGGTCCAGACTTCACCTGGAAAAGAGGTTCTCTTCATGAGAAACTTGATCGTGGTCTTTGTAATAGGCATTGGCGTAACCAATTTCCAGAAGGAGTTATCTTACACCTGGCAAGAATTGCCTCAGATTATAGATCAATCTTATTGAAACTTAATAGTTTTCAACCCTCTTCTTATGCTCGGCCTTTTCGCTTCTTGCAAGCTTGGTTAACCCATGATGATTTTCACAACTTTGTCTGTAGAAATTGGAAAGTAGATGATAATCTGATGCGCTCTTTGAAAGGTTTTACTGACAGACTTCAGACTTGGAACAATAGTGTTTTTGGCAACATTTTTCAATAAAAGAGGCCTCTTTTTGCCCGCATTGCTGGAGTTCAGCGAGTTCTGGCTCGCAATCACTCCTCTTTTTTTGAAAACTTGGAGAATTCGCTCAAAGTGGATCTTGACCAAATTCTTCTTCGAGAAGAACTCTTGTGGTTTCAGAAATCTCGAAGTAAGTGGATCCTTTGTGGGGATAAAAACACATCTTTCTTTCATCATAAAACAGTGAGAAGAAGCAAGAGAAATATGATTGAATTTCTCTAGGACCAGAATGGCATTTGGCATGATGACGCTGAGTTGCTTCGTAATATGGTAGTTGGCTTCTTTTCCAATCTTTATGCAGAAGACCTTCCTAACCATCCTCCTTATCGGCTTAAAGGCTGTTTTCCTATTCTTAGAAGTCAGCTTTGATGGTATCAGCAATAATTATTCGAGGGATGAGATCAAGAAAGCGCTCTTCGAAATGAAGCCTTGGAAGTCTCCTAGAGTGGATGGTATCCAGGCAGGTTTCTTTCAGACTCAGTGGAGTGTGGTCGGTACTGATGTTTGTAATGAAGTTTTACATATTCTTCAGGGTGGTTCTTTGGATCCCAACATGAACAAGACCCTTATTTGCCTTATCCCTAAGCTCGACGTGCCTAAGACCATTTCTCACTTTAGACCCATAGCTCTTTGCACTGTTCTTTACAAGCTTGTCACTAAAACAATTGTAAATAGGATCAAGATGCTTTTGCCATCTTTAATTGGCCCTAATCAAACTAGCTTCGTGCCAGGTAAACACATTACTGAGAATGTCATCATAGCTCAGGAAGTCATTCATACAATGAGGGCCAAAAAAGGGAAAGTTGGTTTTATGGCTATTAAGGTTGACTTAGAAAAAGCTTATGATAGAATCAGTTGGGCTTTTTTGAAAGACACTCTTGTTGAGGCAGGTTTACCTTCCAATCTGATTGAGGTTATTATTAATTGCATCACAACCAGCACCATACAACTCTTGTGGAATGGTAACATGACTGACTCTTTCAAGCCTAATCGTGGGCTTTGACAAGGGTGCCCGTTATCCCTTTATCTTTTTGTTTTGTGTATGGAAAGATTGAGCCATGGAATTTATGAAGCTATCAATAAGGGATTGTGGCACCCAATCCAGCTCAATAGAGGTGGTCCTATCATCAATCATCTTTTCTTTGCGAATGATTTGATTCTCTTTACTAAGGCTGATAAGATGCAGGTTAAAACTTGCTTGGATGTCCTAAATTTGTTTTGTGATAGTTTAGGTCAAAGGATAAATGCTCAAAAAACTAATGCCTACTTCTCTAAGAATGTCACTTCCCAGAACCAAAGAGATCTCAGCTACTTCTTAGGCTTCAAAGAAACTTCTGATCTAGGAAAGTATCTCAGAGTTCCTCTTTTGCATGCGAGAAAGTCTCGTAATCACTACAAGTATATCCTGGATAAGATGAAGTAGAAAATCAATGCTTGAAATTCTAGTCGTATCTCTCTAGCAGGACGTGTCACCCTTGCTTCTGCTGCTTTCACTATAATTCCTAATTATGTCATGCAAACCTCAGTTCTGCCTTTTACTATCTACAAAGATCTTGAGCAAACTACTCGTTGTTTTATGTGTGTGTGGGGGGGAGGGACAGATCTCTCTCATAAAATGGCAAAGGTTAATTGGGTTACTATCACTCAACCGAAGCTTAATGGAGGCCTTGCTTTGCGGGACCCTCATCTCCTCAATGATGCCTTTCTCGTGAAGCTTTCTTGGGGTATCTTTACTTGCTCTAATCAGCTTTGGGTTGGGATGATGTGTTCCAAATACAATTTCAATAGGGATCGGGATGTCAGTCCTATTGCCAAGAGCAACACCTCTTCTCTTTGGAAAGGTATCTGCTCAGTTTGGAACAAAATCTCCTCTCATGCCCTCTGGGGCATTGGTAATGGCTTAAGAGCTAGATTCTGGTTAGATAGATGGATTCCCAGTTTTGATCTTCCACTGATCCATCTTGCTAATCACCCTATCTCGGTAAACTTAATTAACTAGCCGGTGGCTTTCTTCGCTGATGACTCCAACGGTTGGAACTGGAGGATTTTTGGTACTCTTCTTCCAGCCAATATTCTCAACACTATTGCTACCGTTGGTCCTCCTTTTAACACTGCGGATGAAGCCTTCATTTTTTGGGATTTGTCCTTAACTGGTGTTTTTATTATTAAAACAGCTTATTAATCTCTTAGTAGTCAGAGTATGCAGACAGGGGATGATGTTTGAAAGAAGATTTGGGGTTCGCAGGTTGCTCAAAGGGTTAAATGTTTGTTTGGCTTTCCTTGCACAATGGTCTTATGACCAACTGTGAGAGACAAAGAAGACATATTAGCTGCATTGCTACTTGTTACGTTTGCAATAACATGGTGGAAGACAATATTCATGTTCTTCATGACTGTGTAATTGCAATGCAGTTCTGGTCTTTGATGCTTCCTGGCTATCTTCTTGATAATTTCATAACTGGAAACAAGCTTCACTCTTGGATAGCTACTCATATTAAAGATTGCAGTACATCCATTGAGGGTATTCCTTGGCCAATTCTTTTCACTGTGGGATGTTGGGTTTTATGGAAGTATAGGAATGAAGCTATTTTCCAGAATAAAAGAAAGCCCATCCAGGCTCTTATTAATAAAGCCACCTCCTTTGCTAGTTATTGCCAGAAGAACTCTTTGTATGGCCCCCCCTAATGCTTGTAGCAACTACTCTATTACTGTCAGATGGAACTGCCCCCCCCTCTGGCTTTATTAAGATTAACACTAATGCTTCTAACCTGAAGAACAAAGATATCGCCACTTGTGGTGGCCTTTTACGTAATGCTCAGGGTCGTTGGATTTCAAGGTTTGTAGCCAAGGTCGAGATTTGCCTCATCTTGCATGCTGAAATCTGGGGAGTTTACCATGGTATCAAGAGAGCTAAAGATCTGGGCTTCACTCAAGTCTCTATTGAATGTGATAATAAAATAGCGATAGATATGATCTGTGGGAATTGTTCAATCAACTCTAGTTGCCTGGGTCTCATCAACAATATCCGTCGGTCTGCCAAGGAGTTCTCGGTTATCACTTTCACTCATATCCACATGGAAGCAAATTTTGCTGCTAATTACCTCTCTCATCTAGCCTATGATTTAGCTCCGGGTCTTCATACTCTGCACTCAATTCCTCCAGGGATGGTTCCCTGGCTCAAGCATGATCTAGTGGGTGTTTCGTACTCCCGTTAGTTTTTGTTTTCTGAGAGATTAGCTCTCCTTTATTTTACAAAAAAAAAAAATTGGGGAAAAATAATTTCCATCCTTCAACCATTTACTATCTAAAATCGAATAAACTGTATTCAATTGTACCGAAATATTATTAAACTGAAAAAACTGATATTTAGACATTATTTTTATTTTTATATTATATAATACTAATAGTTTATAGATAATATTATTTATAATTTATATTATACATTTATTATATAAATTTAAATTTATTAATATTTGTATTTTAATGTATGAAATTAAAATCATAATATTTTAAACTAATTGACAAAGTAAATGATATTTTAATTATCAATAAAAAAACTTAACTATAATAATAATATTATTATTATATCTTATTATTAATTAACAAATTAAAATGATATTTTTTACATTTAATTGTTAATTTAAGTATCTATTAAACTTTATATTAAATCATTTTTGTTTATTTATTTATGCACTGTAAAACAACTATGAGAAATTAAATAAAGAAAATTTTATTTATATTGATAAGTTTACAATATATTAGAAATAGCTCTATATAATTTTATCAAATAATAAATATAAATTGGTTATCGGTTATTAGCTATTAAAAACAGCCATGGATTACTCGTTGCACTCAACTGTTAAATTAAATGAAAAATGGTCTCTTAATTAAAAAAAAAAAGGGGTTAGTAGTTCAAATTAATGCTCAATGAGTCAATGTGTTTTTAAATGATATTACATTATTTTGTTTTATGCGTCAAATTTATACCCAATATCACATATTAAACTATTTCTAGAATATCATATTAAATTTTGATTCTATGTCGGTGGGGACATGTTTTGTTAAAATGAACTGAAATTTTCTGGAAAACTAATTTTCTTTTCTTTTTTTTTTTTAAATTTTGTTTTGGGTCCAAAACAGAGAATTTCACATAAAGAGAGCCATTGATGGAGATGTAATTAACCAAATCCTTTAATTGGTATGGTATCTCTGAGTTAAAGCTTAAGCAACATCTAATGGTTGACGTTTAATTTGGCACAAAGTCATGTCAAGTTTAGCTGTGTTGCCAAATTAAAACATTAATAAGATGAGGTCGATTATTACAATTAGTTCTCTTGTCTTTTTCAGATCCGGTTCAATTCAACCTACGGCATTCATTCATACCCGTTACAACTATGCAATTATGCAAAATATGAATTATCTTTTTTGGAATCATGAATATGATAATACCATAATATCTATATACCCAAACATTATTAAAGGCAATTGAGTTCCCAACTATTGGACTACTATTGTATTATTTCATTTATTTCACTTTAAGTATAGCTTGATCCTTTTAATACATAAATATCCCCATCCTAATTAAAACATCTCTAAAATACGAAATGTGCCTTCAAAATATCGAAATAATAATAAAATGGAAATCATATAATAAATTCTTTTTGAATTTTAAAGAGATACATTTGAATTGGCAAGAAAATTTTTTTTTGTAGAAGTGACACTTAAAGACTAAATCCGGCAATCAGATTGAATTTGGGTTCCAGTCATTTCGAATTAGTTTTTTTTTTATTATTTTAGATATTTTGGGTTATTATTGAGTCGGGTCACTTCTTTTTTCAAATAGTTCGTAACAGGTCTCAAGTTACAATTAGAACTACAAAATCAGACCAAAACACAAACCAAATCAAATCGGACCAAAAGCAATTCAATACTCCCTCAGCTTTTATATGTTTGACGTTTAAGGTAAATTGCCAAAACCAATAATCTACTAAATAGTATAAATAACTAATTTATCCTTATTAATCTCCTCATAAAACTCTATTTCCCACACTAACATTCTCTCTCTTCCTAATTATGTGGCTAAATTATATGTTTTTCATTAATACTAAATCTTATCCCAATACATAAATCCGATGCCATATATTTTTTGGATGAATTTGTTTTACTACAAAAAAAAATTCCACCAAAATTTTCAATTCAAAATTTTGAAAACTCTCGTTTCTTACTATTTGAACGTTTCATTGATGTTTGTATCAACTATGCTAAAACATCAATATAGTTTGAAATTCTTGAAGAAGGGTAAAAGGATAAGCATATTCCATGGAACTAGAAACACAATTTACTAATGTTTGTATTAAAAATTCTAATCTAGTTTTTGATCTCAATGTTAGTCCAAACTCTTCAATATATCTTCATCAAAAAATTTACTGTTGGACTTAAATAATGAGCCATGTGAAAAAGAAGAAGAAGAAGAAGAAGAAGAAGGTACACATCTTTTGGACTTAAACTAGGAGCAATGTGTAGAAGAATATGATACTCATGATACTACTCACTTGGAAGAAGGATTAAACCAAGAAACAACCATTGACACTGGTATTTTCTTACTTCTTCTTTTGTTTATTCTTTGATACTGAAATTTAAAGCTATATGTGCATTGTTTGTCATAATTAAAGACTTTCTAGACATGGTTAAATATCAAAGAAAAGCAAATTCATTATGTACTGATTAAACAATCCAGGAGTATTTCAATTGAAACCATAAACTACTTTTTCAATATCATAGAAGGACAATTGTTTTTTTTCCAAATAGTTTTCAGTAATTTGGTTTCCTCACATTCTAATTCTTCTTATTCTTTTATTTTCCTATTATTATATAGTTTGTCAACAATATTTCTAGCTTTTAATTGGAGTGTAAGAATAAGCATCCATTTTCCAAAAGGTATCTGAGATTGATTAGAATATAATGTTTGTTAAAATCATCCCTTTTCGTAAGGTTTTCTAATTTTGGCTATTGCAAAACTAACATCTACACTTGACATATTAATTGTTGAATTATGGCGATGAATCAATAGATAAGGATGATATATTAGATTTATATTTATTTTTTTTGCACTTTAGCTATACAAAATCGTTGATTTATCAAAATCTATATCGATTGTTTTCTTGTGGTATCTTATTTGTCGATTTTGTGCTTTTTTGTTGTCTGTTAGTATGCTGTTATTGTAGTTACTAATAATTTAGAGAAATACTTCTGTAAAATTCTGAGTATTTTATAATCTAACACAGGGGATTGTACCAAGAAGAATTTTTTTTTGAGTGATTCTAAAGGAAGAGCTATGTTGGGTTTTGAAATAATAATTAAAAAACAAATTGAAGCGAAAAATAGAAATAATTAAAAACAAAATTGCAACGGAAAATAGAAACCCATCAGGATCCATACGATCTAATTGATTCAGTAAGAAGGAAGTAATAGTTACCAACCTCTCAAAATATAGATAAATCGAATTTGCAGGTGCAGCCTCATGCGAAACAACACTCTCTATCGGTATCCACATGTGAATATGATGAACAGAATCGCCTGGGGTGCTAGCTCTCTTCCTTGGTAACTAAGGTTTTATCTTTATCTATTATTCTCAAGGTTACAAAAAAATATATTTATTTTCTCTCCTTTAAAATGGCAACTGCCACTTTCAATATGTGTTTCATTAGGGTTTAAACTATACATATTATGATATATATAGGTGACCTAACCCTACTTTAGAGAGAGAAAATTTTGGGTGCACATTTTTTATTAAAATAAGAAATACTTTATTTTTTATTTAAAATAAGAATTATAATATTAACTTTTAAAATTTTATTTTGAATTTTAATTTATCATAAAATAAAATTTGAAACGCCTGAATTAATTTTTAGTCCATTCATCATATTTTATATATGCTACCCAATAGGATCATATTATGTTGGTAGTAGGTCCCAATCCCATCACGGGTCCACAAGTTATAAGCGGCTTCTAACAAGACATTATGACTACCCAAATAATATGAATATCAATAATTTGATTTTAACATAATAGAATATGTTATAATCCTTTTGTCATACTATATCTTATTTGAATATAAGTCATTGTCCATGTCAAGCTTATATAGTCGAAACATATAATTTTCCGATCAATAAGTTGATTGATAATATCAAATGATATTAATCGTTCCATCAATTCATTTGAGCATGCCATGCATTTCTCAGTCCTGCTTATGAGGGGCCCGATAGATATCTCTCTCATAAGAGATGGACAAATTTTGTCTCGATTATTCACTATCATCTGCATGATTCTAATTATGTCTGATCACAACCTTTATTATTATTATCCGATTAAAGATAATGTTCCTCATATAGGATATTGTGATAATCTCAAGTCTAAGGATCGATAACATAACTACTATAAGATCACTAATGATATTAATCAATGTAGTACCTTATAGCCGGTCTATCTAGTACCCTGTTCTCCAACAAGTACCTATAAATTTGATTTATATCACCATACATAATCATCTCATGATTATCAATCAAACCCATGTATTAATTTATCATTATTCCTTTAATGACAAATGAATAAGGATAGTCAAAATAACATTAGATTGTTATTTACAAATATTATTATGATGTAACATATCAACAATATAATAATATGAAGAAAATTCAATTTTATAAAATGAAATATAACATTATTATAAAATGAAATATAACATTACATAAAGGACCAAATGTTTGGCCTAGGGCATAACCACTAACAAGCTATAAACGTTATGCTTCTACAAAAAAAGTTTTGATGGAAAACTAAAAAAGGGGTGTCAAAGGCAGTGGCATCAGTTTTTTTGGTTCCTATTCGTATTGTTCAATGGATTTGGAAACAATAAAAAAACTATTTATCTGGTGATGTATCAAATAGAAGAACATATTGTGGACGCAAATGAATTCAAATTGACTATGCTCAAATTCATGAGGTTCCTTTACATCAATGGAAAACTCTTGAATCTTGAGCTTGTTCTTTGAAGATTAGCAAGACTAAAACATTTAATGTTTTAAAGGAAGGAGCTATACGAAGACATTCCAATGCTATCAAGCCTTTTTTGAAAAAAGAAAATAGAAGATCTCGACTGTAATTTTTCATTTCTATTTTTAAAGAAAATAGCTTACCATATAATCCAACATTCAAGGGAATGCATAACATTATACATATTGATGAGAAATAGTTCTACATGACAAAGAAATGTAAGAATTACTACTTGTTGCTTGATGAAGAAGATCCTATAGGTACCTATAAGAGCAAAAGTTTCATTGGAAAAGTAATTTTTAGTTGCTATAACTCGTCCAAGATTTGAGGCATAAGGAAATAAAGTATTCTCTGGAAAAATTGACATATTTTCTTTTATCACATAAGAACCAACTAAAAGGAGTAGTGTTGATAGAGCTGCAGGCACATTGGAGACTAAACTGATAACTTCCATGACAAGGGAAGTTATGAGATCATACTTAATTGAAAAATTAATACCTGTTATCAAGGAAAAATGGCCAATAGATTATATAATGCATCCAATAGTTATTCAACAAGACAATGTAAGTCCACATTAATCGTAATGATAGTGAGTTTTGTGAAGTAGCTAGACAATATGGATTTAATATCCGATTAATGTGTCAACCTGCAAACTGGCCAGATTTGAATGTCTTGGACTTTGAATTTTTTAGTGCTATTTAATCCTTAAATATAAAGAGTCTCTTAAAGCAATTGATGAGCTTATTTATGCTGTTGTTAAGTTATTTGAGAATTTTTCTATGGTTAAGTCTAACCGTATATTTTTTGTAACGTCCCCAGATAGCCGCTCGTGAATATTATCCGCTTTGGGCTGAGGCCCTTACGGTTTTGTTCCTGAGCGAATTACCCAAAACGTGTCCACGAGGGTAAGGTATCCATAGCCTTATAAGGACTACTTCGTTCACCTTACCAACCGATGTGGGATATTACAATCCACCCCACCTAAATAGGCCCAGCGTCCTCGCTGGCTTGGGGGCCCAGTATTACGCTGGCACATCGATCCGGCACCGGCTCTGATACCATCTGTAACGTCCCCAGATAGCAGCTCGTGAATATTGTCCGCTTTGGGCCGAGGCCCTCACGGTTTTGTTCCTGGGTGAATTACCCAAAACGCGTCCACGAGGGTAAGGTATCCATAGCCTTATAAGGACTATTTCGTTCACCTTACCAACCGATGTGGGATATTACATTTTTAGCATTACAGTTTTGTATGATTGAGATCATGAAAGAAAAAGGTTTCCATAAATACATAATTTCACATATTAACAAAACAAAGCTAGAAAGTAAAGGTGAGATTCCTGGTCAACTGAACTATGACCTTGCATTGGTATAAAATGTTCTTCAATTTTTAAGTTAGACTAGTTGCCATTAGTAGAGATGATTTTACTTTTGTATCAAAATTATGAATGTGACTAGTGATTTGATAAATTAACCCGGTTATATGATAAACAATAAACACAAAGCTAATGGTGATTTGATAAGTACATAAATCAAATTAAAGACAATAGATTAATCTAATGATCCATTGACATTAGAAATTGAACTGAAATTTTGAAATCATAAGATACTTTATTAATATTGCAAATGAGACTTACTACTCTTAATATAAATTAGGAAAAAATATTTTTAACACTGTCCTAATAATTTTTTAAGGTTCATTTTCCTCAAAATTGGCTTCTTCCCCCTTATCAGCAAACTTGTTCAAATCAAACCCACAATTAGTTGGTAAATTTAAATCAATATCAAGTGTAACCTTTGTCTTCTTCTCCATGGAGTCTTCTCCCTCACCTTCTTTTGGCTCCAAACCTTTGTCAGAGAAAATATGAATATCAACTTCCTTTAAAATAGTATTCTGCAGAAACTCTTCTTATTCTTACTTGGAGATTGCAATCCTTTGTTTCTTTGAATACAACATTCATTTAATATGTGTAGACTAAATAAGGGTAAATATGAGATAAACTAGCCAAAAGTGTATCAAAACCTTAAAACATCATTTATAAAAGAATTTTTTTAACAATCCTTAAACATCAAACATATCAAAATGGAGGGAGTATAATTGGTTTGGTTTAATTAATTCGAATTTAAAATAAAAATTTAGTTATATTGATTTAGTTTTTAATAATAAGAAAAGGTCAATGTCGAGGTGTATACAACACAATCATATTCTAGTGGAATGAGTTCTAACCAAAATAATAAAAGAAGTTTCAAAAATTGGGATAAGGAAAAGACTCATTAGCCTAAAAAGCAAAAGATAAAATAGAACAACAAAAGATCCAAAGGCAAAAAGAAAATGAACATTTCAAAAGTGAAACGTTTCAATTGCCACCAAAAAGGACATTATGCAAGAGATATACATGAGATTGTATGCTTTAGATTAAGATCCAAAATAAGATTAAGTGTACTCCTATGATAAGTTAAACGTAACTATTATATTTTATCAAAAAGCCAGAAGTAATCCTTATGTAAGTAGATTAAAGTTGTATGCTTTAGTGCGTCACAACCTTACGCTTTTGCATGGTGTTATATATGTATTTTGTGAGACATATGCTCCTTTAAAGAAGGAAAGAATACCATGACATATATTTCATACCATGTGTGCTTAAGTCAACTAAGAGATGGAAATTTAATATAATTGATCTCAATTTTCTTTAGTGTGAGACCCAATTGAATTTCAACCCTTAGGACCCTTAACTTATCCATGAAGTATGATCTTATGTGACTATCTTAGTTAGTCTCCAAAAAGCTATGAAAAAAATTCGGCTTGATGGATCTACTTAGAAAAACGAGTTAGATCATGATGGATGACATATAGTAAAAGGGCAATATAGCTTTTTGATCGCATTCAATAGTTTCATGGTTCACCAACATGCCTATTATAGTTTAGTAGAGACATAATAGTAAAAATGAAAATTATTTTATGAGATCATAAGTTGAAACAGTGAATGTGAGAAGGCAATTTAAGGTTAGGCATATACAAATAAGAGAATTTTATTTTTTCAAAAGTTATATATCCTTAATTGGTGTGTAGTAATAATGATCTCGAGGTATGTTGGTTACACCGTCTATCTGCCTGTATGACTGAAAATCATTTTGTTATGTGTGAATAGGATATGATTGAATTTGGATATGCCTATGACTTTATATTGGATAAGTTACAATCAAATAAAGATACAAGTATCTTTATCTAATTAGAACTGTCTGATTTATTTTAGAAAGAGTCTAAATTATACTAGGAAAATGACTATAGTTTAATACTATATAAAGGGGATTAGAAATCAAATTCAAGGTTAGACATTGGTTCGTTACTGACCGCATTACTGGAATCTCATATACTCTCCTCAAAAGAATTGAGTATTCTTTACTCCTTTTTAAAAACTTGAGATTTTCAAATCATGAATTTGTCGCTTTTATCCCGCACCAATTGTTCATGGATAAAAGTTTAGCCAATGATTGTTGGCTCAAGGCCTATATGGATTTTGATGAATAACAAAATAAACTAATATGTGTGAGCATTTTAAGTTTGATATGTACATATCTATAAAGAATTCTGGAATTACGTGTTCTATCAGGGATATAACATATAAAAAATGTGATCTGCCAATCAGACCTGGTGTTTAACTCTCTCGTGAAGATCAAGACAATTTAGGATATTATTTGTAAAATCATTCTCTAAAAATTCACACACTTACACTTATTCATTGCATAAAAATAGTTTAGTTTCTAAAATATCATATTTAATATGATTTTTTCCTAAAACTTAAAATCTTTATTTAAACATATCTTTTGAAAAAGGAAAGAAAGATTGTGAAAATATTTTTCCTAGTTGTTGGAAACTTACTTAAGGAAATAATTTTCGAACAAATTTCTAATCGTTACAATTGCTTTAAGGAAAGCATAAAATCAGTTCTTCAAAACATTTTGGGAAACATTTTTCAAATTGCTTTCACACTTAACAACTCTTTTATTTTTGCTATAAAAAGATGTTGTTTCCAAGTGTTAAGAACATGAGTGAAATACATTTTATTTAGTACTTCATATTACTGTAAGTTTAACTTTATTATGAGTATCAATCACATATCCTCAAATAATTATAGTTTTTAATTGTAATTATATGTAGTGAGATTTATCAAAACCATGTGAGGTCATGTGAGATTAGGTTGCTAGAACCTAAGAAAATAAACTAGCAAGTGTTTAAATTTTTTTACTTGGAAAAAAGAACTAAGTATTTGAATTCTTTTAATTGGAAAAAAGGGTTATGTGTTTTAGAGTTTTTTACTTGGGAGAAAAACTTGAGATAGCTATTCGATGTAAAAGCTTTTGACTCTTGGCCGCTAAATAGAGTAATATTATAAAAGAGAAACTCTTAAGGAGAGGATGTGGGTAATAGTTGAATTTTTATAAACTACAGTGTCAAATATCTCTATCTCCTTCTCTCTCTTTTATTTTTGTGCTCTATTCAATTTTATGTTCTGTGCATGCTTCGTGTTTTATATAACTTAGTGCCAAAATTGTCTGTGTTCTATCACGAGGGATTTATCTAAATATTTGTATAAAATTGACTAAGTTTTAATTGATCATTTAATCACCATAAGTTTCATACATACATGTATATTTGATATGAAAAAGGTTGATAAAAAATATATTGAGTATTTTTTTATAAAATAAATTTATTTTGATCTTAATATATCCATTTGCAATGACTTGATATATTCGTATGTTTTAATTTGTTCCACTTGCACATAAAAATGTTTTAATACTCTATTCATCCCCCTCTAAAGTATATTTGGGACTTACAATTATGTGAAATAGGATTTTTCGTTTTTACTATTTAAAAATTTATGCCATACAAAAGATAAATATATTTTTCTAATATAATTAGTTATATGTAATTTATTATTGTAGCTCACAATCAACATATTAGTATGATTAGTTAACATTAGCATTGAATAGATTCAAAAAGAGCACAAAATTTCCCTTAAGAAGTAATTTTGTTTCCCACATAAGTGTTTTTTTTTAAAAAAAAAAAGTGGAGGTAATTTTATATTTTTAGTCAAGATATGTTGTTTGTCTTACTAAATATATTTTTTAGTTCTCAAAGTAAAATGATAGACTAATAAATTATTTTTTTTATCTAAAAAGACAATTTAGTAAGATATTAGACTGATATTTTTTTTTATTAAAATGCTAGGAAAATGATTTAAAAGACATGGGAATGGAGAGAGGATCTATTATCCCTGGAGTAATCAGCTAATATTCATCGTGGTTTCTTTGAATATAAATTAAATAATAAAACTCTTTTTAGTTATCAGAATATTTACCAACAGGAAAAGTAATAATTTTTTTAATTAAACAAGTTATATCAGCTTTACTTGCAAATAAAGTAACTAAAAGCTGAGTATTAGTGAAATTTAAGTCTCATTCACGTGATTCTCAAAAAGGCCCAAAAAAAACTCATTTAAATGATTGGATTGAATTGAAAAAGTTGATTTATTTGAAGGGAATTACTTATGATAATTATGAAATATTTGAAAGATTATCAAACTTAATTTTTCCTCAATTTTAGTAAAAGTTTACTTTTTTTATTTTGTATCTATAAATACCTCATTGTAACTATTCAATAAATACAATTAATAAGAAAAAATTTTCTATTCATACTATATCTGTCTTTTCTTTAATTAGTTTTACAATACATTATCAGTACGATAGCTTTTAATGATTATAGGAAGTCGGTGATTTACGACAACCCGACTCGAAGGAATCAAGAATTATAATTTATAATATTAAATGGTAAGTAAATTTAATTCATAAATTTTGAATTATTTTAATTCTCGTGAGTTAATAAGATTTATTAAGTGTTGAGTAATTCTATCCTATAATAAATAATTTTAAAAACTTCAATATACAAAAATATTAAGAACTGATAATACCATTTTATATTACCAAGGACATTAACATGATTTTAGTAATTTATTTTGCATAATTACAATTTGATCCTTGCTTAATTCTATTTTAATCATTATATTATATATGATGAATATATTTTTTGTAAAGCTATATTTGGATTTCAATTTGCTATATGTAATACAATTATTTGAAGGTTCCTGAAAAGTTATAATGTAATTATTTGCATACAATTGGTTACGAAATCTATTATTATCAAATATGTCTTGCAGACATTTATTTTCAAAAAATATTAACGGAAATGAATATCATTTTGAGACTGAGAGAGAAATACTTAAGATCCACTTTGTATAACATTAGTAATATATTTTTTCAGATAATTTGATTTTATTTTGATATAAATATTAGTAAACTCGAAGTTTACTAATAGATACAAATATTAATAACTTAAAGTTTACTAACTATTGTGCAAATATTAGCAACATATTGTTTACCAATTATACAAATATCAGTAAACATGAAGTTTATTGATTAAGTGATACTAATATCAGTAAACATGAAACTTATTGATTAAAGTAAAATTCTTATTAACTGTCATAAATATTATTAAATACAAAGTTTACTAACTGTTTGATATTAATATTGAGAAACTTGATATTTATCAATTGGTATAAATATTGATATAATAAAATAGTAAACCTGAAATTTACTAATTAACAATTGATTATTTGACATGACCGGTTTGACCATTTCGGATTAATTATAATGTATAAATTATTAAGAATTTCTATATACATATTTATTAAAAAACCAGAAGTTTCTTTTAGTTCAATTTAAGAAATTCTCATGACATATTTGTTCTCGAAAAATATTATTAAGGTATTACTAGCTAATAAAGGGGCTGGATTCCCTTTATTCTGGAATGAATAAAGATAATATATGTGGATCCACTATTCACAATGTGAAATACTCAAATATTTTTGAAAGATGCATCAATAAAATATTCACATGTGCGTTTATTATCAACTCATAACCCATAATTTGTGAGATTATTCAAATTAACTGCACAACTTCCAGAATATGCAATTAAGACATTTTTTTGATAATGCTAGTGATCGTATGTCGTGGCTAGAAGATTATTATAAGTTTCTTGTACATGTTCATACTCTAAGGTCTAGCTAAAAATGTTAACTACATACTTTCGATTAATTGCTAGATATTTTTATGAGAACAATAGTGTAATTTTTATATATGGATATATAATATTACATGCATTATACTAATAAAGATTATAAAATTCCTCAATTACAATTTCAGTTGAAAATTACATTTTGATTAATAACTTTCCTAATATGAGGGGAAGAAAACAACTAAAATAGATAAATAAATACATTATGTATATTTTAGATCCTCGTTTCGTGAACTTGAAGTTCAAAAGATCAATTAATTATGATAATGTATTTGTTAGTGTGTAAAGATTTATTAAATCTCATATGTATTAGCTGCAAATGGTCCAATTCAAAATAATATCCCAGTAGGACAATTTGCCTTGTAGGGTAAATTATTCGGTTCCAAATAAGAATAAAAGTTTTTGAATGGTAAGGAGAAAATAAATTTATATGGTCATATTATTGAGGCGGATACTTCTCAAAATACTTATGACATAATAAAATTTTAAACCCATGAAGTGATTCAGGTACCTGAAATTAAATAAGAGATCTCAATATGTCATTTGTCATTAAAAGGAACCAAAGGATAAAGTTGTTGACAATATTTTGTATAAAAATATTAATGTTGATATATTCAATATAGTGAGGATCTTAAAATTAAATCTGTTAAAAAAAATACAGATATTAATTGCATTCAATATGAATTTTTGGAACTGTAGTTCAAAATATTGATAAATATGATGCCAAATGAATACAATTGATATTCATACAATAAACAATAAAGTCGTAAAATATGATTTATTTTATGACATTTATTGCAATGGATTGGCATCGATTGTAAAAATACATATTTTCTTATAATGAATGCAATAAATTTTTACTGTTTGTCAATTTAGTAATATCTTAGTATGTAATTAATTGATAGTATTTGCATATTTTAATTCCTTAAGGATTTATCTTGCCTGATGCATATAAGTATTTCTGAATTTTTTTTCAATATATACATTGAATTTTATGTATATAATTTTGAAGTATTATAATGTTGTCTATTATCATGATTTATTTATAATTTTGATTACTGAAACTTTTGAAGAGTTCAAAATATTTTAACGAATTTTGTAAACTAAATTTTATCTTGACTTAAATATCAAATACTATTTGATTGAAAGAAAATTTTTTTATATGATTATATGTTTATATATTATCTTCCATTGAGTACTCAAATGGTTATAAAGTCACTGGATATAACATATTTTATGATCATATATTATTGCTATTGATGCTTTATGTAATCATGCATTAGATGATAATTGTCAAATTGTTACTTAAAATTACATATTATTTTAAAGATTTTAGTTCTCTATATAATCATATATGTTTTATTTGGATAATTTTATTATCTTTAAGTAATTCTTTAGAAATATTTGAATTAAATTACTAAATGCATTCATTTGTTATAGCTATTACATGATTATATTATATATATGTTATGATCAAATTATTTTATTTGTTTCATTCTTTGAAGTGAATGAAGCAATATAGAATTATGACAATAAAAATGGTATGTTCAAGAAAATTATTACTATATGATTAATTTTTACCACCAGAAGTGGTTGATAATTAAGAGAAATAATAGAAATGGTTAAGAAAACCATTTGAGAATGGATAACTTATTTATGATGTGGCATAAAAGTACATTGGTCATGTACTCGTTGTACGTATAAAAATTCTGTATGCACAGATTTAAAGGTGTGTACCGATATTATTATAAGGGGAAGAAAAATAGACATTATACTCTTTTTTCCTTAAATAAGATTTTTTCCCACTGGGTTTTCCTATTAAGGTTTTTAATGAGGTAACTTATGATGTGTATTAAAGATATTGCATGTATACTCATTTTTCCTTTACTGGATTTTCATTCCACGGGATTTTTTCAGTAGAATTTTAATGAGGCACAATACGTATTAATGGACATTAAAGGAAAAGTATGTACTATAAATTCCATAATTATGAATGTTCATAGCCCTTTTAAGATTGATAGCATGACTTATGAAATGAAAAAAGGCAAAATAATTATTATCTAGTCATGATATTTTGTAATATTATCAATGATTTTAAAAAATCCGCCAGAAGCGTGACAAATTTTTTAATGAAAAACATATCAATCTTTGAAAAAAAATGAAATGAAAATTTATAAAGTGATACTCCTGAAAAAGTAAAAAGTAACTTAAATCAACAACTTCAGATTTCTAGAAAAATAACTCCAGAAGTGGTTTTAGTAATGGTAAATTATATGAGATGCGAAAATAAATGATAATTGTTGTTGATAATGTATATTCAGTTGCTTATAAAATATAATAATAATGAGTATGAGTCTCTAATTATCGAAAAATATCGATATCAATGTGAATAGCAAAATAAATTCATACAAAATATTTGGATTAGAAGTCTAGATACAAGAAGATGTCAAATTTTTAGCTATAAGAGTAGTAATTATTGAATTACTCAATGTTAGCTATTCATAAATTTTGTTGAAAACTCATGTGGTTGAAGGTCATAACTCAATACAATAAAGCAATGTGTAGATTATTGTTCAAGAATGACCAATAGCATTGAAGTATGAAGAAATCACAAAGTTTTCTTTAGCAATAAACTAGCTAATCTTTTCACCAAGACTCTACCTACTTTGATTTTCAGAAAGTACCTAAACAGTATTAGGATGTTTCAGTTTAAGAAAATATTGTAATTATTGTATTTTTGAGGGAAAGTATACAGCCTATGAATACTGTATTCTTTTTCCTTCGCTAAATTTTTATCCCATTGGATTTTTTTTTAGCAAGATTTTAACGAGGTATATTCATAGTGCATAGTCATCCAAGGGGAAGTATTGTGATAATTATGAAATATTTGGATAACTATCAAACTCATCTTTTTCTCAATTTTAGTAGAAGTCTACCTCTTCTATTTTGTACATATAAATACCCTATTATAATTATTCAATAAATACAATCAATAAGAGAAAATTCTCTGTTCATACTATATCTGTCTTTTCTTTAATTAGTTTTACAATATTACTCAAATTTTTATATAAAATAATCAGTTTTTATAATTAACCAATTTGAGATATTTAATATATTTTTTTCACATTTAAAGCTGAATATAAAAAAAATTTAAAATATAAAATTTACAGAATTGAATATTTATGGTGGACCATAATTGTAGGACTAACAGCTTTTGATATATGAAGAAAATAAATTTCGGTCCAACTCAATTTCAAAAAAAAAAAAAATTTATAAGATAAAAATTGTATAAACATTCTTAAAAAGTATTTAGTTCTCAACCTAGGACACTTAACAATTATCTTTTTTTAGTAAAAGATTTTGATTAAAAATTATTGGTTAAGAATGGAAATAACTTTTTTTGGTATGATTATTGGTCTAAGAAAGTTTACAAACTCTATTAATTCAATTAATTTGAGTAGAATTAATCCACCATAAAGTTTTTTATCTCTCACATTTAAATGTCAAATTCGGAACTTTATTTAACCAAAATAAATGCTCTTAATTAAATAAACCAATATATGTGAACGTAATCAATTTTCTTCCCTTTCTAAAAATCCAAGACTTCTTTTTTCTCTAATTTGAAAGGTTTTTTTTTCTCTTTTTCTAGTTTTGGGACCACCATCGATCTATTCACAGGTAGCAGCCTCTTTTTTCTTATTTTTTTTCTTTCATCTTGTTTTTTATTAAAGTTATATTTGTATTTTTTTAATTTTCTGTGTGTTTTTTCATTTTTTTTAAATCTTTTTATAATAATTTTTAGATCGGTATTAATTTGAAATTTTAATTTTAATTTTATTTTTTTATTTGTATTTTGGTTTTTTTTGTATTTTGATTTCAATAAGATCAAATCTAAAATTTTTTTATTTTAAATCTAATTTTTGTATTTTTTTATCTTCTTTTTGTGTTTTTATAAATCTAATTCATTTATCTAATATTGAATGCAATTTAAATTTTTTGACATGCAAGTTTGTGCTTCAAATTTGGAGATTATTGTCTTTTTTAATGAAAGTTTTTATTTTTTTGGAATGAGTTTTTCTACAGACAGCAGATGAATTGAGTTTCGGCTGAAAGTCAGATTGTCCGTGGCATATTACCACTATTCATTGTTTTCGTCGAAAAAGTTTAGAGATATACTTCAATAATTTCATTAATTTCATATATTTAATTTACTTTTAAATTTTATAAGTTTATTTGTACTTTTCAGATGTATTTTTTATATTATTAATGAAAATTTAATTTGCATTAAAAAAATTAAATAAACCAATATTTATCATACTTTTTAAGATATAACTAAATTGAAAACCTAGTAATATTAATTAATATATGTAACTTTTATGGGTGGTCGAATAAAAAGTTTAAATTTTAGAAGAAAATTTGTATCTTGTGTGCATAAAATTGATGAGTGGCTTTGGGCTATAGTTGTTAAATTGTATCACCACAACTCTAAACTTTTTAATGTTTTGCTATTAAATTTTTACACTTTTATTTTACAACATTAATTCTATGAATTTTATTTTATTTGTTTAGATATTGAATTTTCAGTAAACAGAAAACATGATATTAAATTATACGTTTCATTTGGTATACTTTCAATATCTTTATCTGAACTTCAATTTGATATACTTCTGCATACTTATTATTAATTTTAAATTAATCAACATTTTCAATTAATACTTTAATATCAAATTGATAAAAGTATTAATTACAATACATTAAATTAAAATTGAGGTGCAAATAATAAACACGGATGAAACAAAATATATTATTTATTTTACACTTTTCGTCTGCTGAAAATTTAAAATATAAAAAGTTAAAAAATTAATATTACAAAATAAAAATATAATAGTTTTACTCGAAAAATTCAGAAACTTATGATACATTTTTCCTTAAATCAACTTTGATATTAATGGCTATACATTGTGATGTCCTCTTTATTTTGGGATTTTCACATGGTGACCTTATTAGTCTTGCACACTTCAAACTGGACCCTTTTATATTCAACTTTAAGATATATATATATATATATATATATAGGATAACAACGCTTTATTAAACCAAGAAAGAAGTCGTAAGAGAGAATAAATTCTCAAACTTGCAATTAGCCATAAGGATGATTTGATTTTCAATTATAATAGAATCGACATAATTAAAAATTAAAATTATAATTAAAATTGAATCGAACTGAAATTTTTTAAATTACCAATCATAATTGAATTGATTAATTATAAACTAACGATTAACTGGTAACCAAAAACCGAAATTATAACCAAAAATAAAAAATATAGAAATTAAAAATCATAATCGAGTTTATTGAATTAGTTAATCAAAAAAATTAATTCGGTTTCTGACCAATTTTATGGTTTATCATTTTTTCAGTTTTTTTTTTTCTCACTCCTAACTTGGATTGATGCATAGATGAGCTTATCTCTCTATACTTTTCCGTTTCGGTAACTCTTCTTTTTTTTTTTTCCTCAAACATTCCATTAAAAATAGTGTTAATTTAATGCACAGTACATCAGTATCTAATTAGATAATCAAAATAATCAATATGCATTGGTTGTTTGATCAGACGACGCAGACGTTACATCCATACATTATGAACCAAATCATCTTCCCATTAAAGACTATAGTTCATAATGCAATTCATAATTAAAAGGCCAAATATATAAATTGACACTTCAACTTGACATAAATTTTCATTTAAATACCTCAACTCAAGAAACGATCAATAAACACTTCAACCATCCAATTTTGGTATTTTTAAACACAAATTAATGACATGATAGCGTGTGTGAATTAAATCCAAATTGAAACGTGTGAAGCCCAAAGGATTTTTCTGTTATCAACAGTAAGTCTATGTTCAACTCTCTCTTTCTGCCATAACCAACCATAGCAATTGCGGCGAGCGGTGGTTAATCAAGAAATTGGTCATGCTTCATCTTCTTCTTGTTCCTCTAGTACTCCATGTTGTCTTTCAGCAACCCAGCCCTTTCAATGACAAATAAAACACAAATTTTTCCATTGGTTCATTTCACAAGCTGTTCATTTCTTATACCTTCTGCAAATTTAATATTATAAGCAGAAAAAAAATTACTTAAAAAAAAGAAAATCATTGTATGGTGAAATAAAGAATGGTGAATTTTCATTTAGACATTTCGTCAAGCACTTGGTATGCATCCAATATTGATTCAAGATTCAAATAGATTTGAACACAATCTAAGGCCAAGAAAATTCAAGATCCTAGAAAAAAATTAAACATAAAATCCAAGAAGCCATGAGAGAAGAATATTAGTAGAGGTGTGCAAATAGTTGGTTTGGTTTGATTTTGGACCGAACCGAAAAACTGAAAACTGAAATTTATAAAATATGATAACCGAACCGAAATAAAAGTTTTTAGGACCAATAACTGAATGAATCAAAATAATTTCGATCAGTTCGATTCAGTTCAACCGATTCTAAAAACAATTAAATAAAAACGAAATCACTACTTAAAAAGCAATTATTTGGGAGGGTGAAAATTGACAGATAGGAATAATTGCTGCCCACCTTTGAATAAGATTGTTGACCGTTGGTAAGCAAGAAGACAAACTACGCCAAAGACAATTCTTAATCTTGGGAGGAACTTTCAATTTCCACAACTTGTGCCAGTTGACATGATTTTCTTCTACCTGTTCTTCTGGGGAAACCTTCATCAGTTCAGAATAAGCCCTTCTCACCGAGAATAAACCCCTCTTGTCATAATGCCAGAACCATTTGTCACTGTATAGCTTCCTCTCTCTAGGAATAGATAAAATAAGCATTTTGTCCCTGTCGTTAAACACTTGTCCCACTAGCTCCACATTCCACTCTCCATTATTGCCAACCAGATCGCTTACAAGACAAATGGATGAGATATGAGAAATAGGGGTAGATACTCTTAGACTTAACGGATCTGGAAGCCAGGGGTCATTCCAAACACTAGTGGTCCTACCATCTCCAATTTTGCGAGATAGACCCTTTTGAAGTAACGATCGACTAGCCATCATGCTTCTCCAAACATATGAAGGATTATGACCCAACTGCGCCTGAAAGAAGTTAGAAGAACGAAAATAGCGAGCTCTGAGGATGGAAGCGGCAAGAGATTCTGGATATTGAATCAACCTCCAGCCTTGCTTAGCAAGAAGAGCAAGGTTAAACTCATGAAGGCTTCGAAAACCCATACCCCCACACCCTTTAAGAATGCACAACCTTTCCCATCTCTGCCAACAAATTCCTGACTGGTTATTGCCATTGACCTTCCATCAGAATTTATTAAGCATTCTGTTCACATCCTCACAAAAATGGAGCGGCATCAAAAAGATACCCATAATATAAGTTGGGATTGACTGCAAAACAGATTTTATCAATATCTCCTTCCCTGCTCTAGACAAAAACTTCTCCTTCCAGTCGTTAATACACTTCCATATACGATCCTTAAGAAAACTAAAGATCTGGTTCTTTTTCCTTCCCACAAACACCGGAGCTCCCAAATAGAAACCCAAGTCATCTGTGGTAGAGACATGCAGGGTGTTACAGACAGCCTCATTCTCTTCTTCACCCGTGTTTCTACTAAAGAAAATTGATGACTTTTGAAAATTAACATGTTGAACCGACGCTAACTCATATATTTCCAGGCAATCTTGAACACAGTTCGCTTCTCTTAGGTCAGCTCTAAAAAATAGAAAACTATCGTCGGTAAAAAATAAATGAGAAACAGAAGGAGCAGTTGGAGCTACCTTACAACCATGGATCAATCCTTTCCATTCCTTATCCTGAAGAAGAGCAGAGAGACCTTCAGCACATATAATGAATAAATAAGGAGATAAGGGATCACCCTGTCTAAGACCTCGTTTAGGCACTACAGGCCCCAATTCTCTCCCTTCGTGACTTATTTTATATGACACAGTCTCCACACACAAACTGATCCAGTTCACCCAAGATGAAGCAAAACCCAACTTACCAAGTATAGTCTTCAAGAAACCCCACTCTATCCTATCATATGCTTTGCTCATATCCAACTTTAGTGCAGCTATCCCCCTCTTCCCTTGTCTCTTTCCTCTCAAATAGTGAATTGCCTTATATGCAACCACTATATTATCAAAAATTAAACGACCAGGGATAAAAGCACTCTGGGATTCTGAAATAATGGAAAGGAGGATTCTCTTCAGTCTTTTGGCCAACATCTTCGAAACAATCTTGAACAAGACATTGCACAGAGATATTGGCCTCAAATCCGTTCTTTCCTCAACAACAGACTTCTTTGGAATTAAAACAATGAGCGTGTCATTAAGATTGGCTGGCATTGAACACACCTGCAGAATGGAAAGACAAGCTTTTGAGACATCCTTACCAACTATACTCTATAAATGTTGGTAGAAAGCTGGATTCAAACCATCGGGTCTCGGGCTCTTATCAGGATGCATAGCAAAACAAGCTTTTCTAACCTCCTCCTCCCTAAAAGGAGCTATCAAAATACTATTCTGCTCCTTTGAAACCTTGGGCGTTATAAGATCAGTAACTCCAGCGTCAATACACCCATTACTATGAAAAATATTCTGAAAATACTCGGTAATAATCTGTTCCATGCCTGAGCCCCACTCACACCAGACTCCAGAGCTATTTTTAAGATGAGAGACAGAGTTATTCTTCCTCCTAAAGGAAGCATAAGCATGGAAATATCTTGAGTTAGTATCGCCTTCCTGCAACCAGAAAAGCTTGGCTCTTTGTTTGCAAAAATCTTCTTGTTGCTTCAAGGTTTGAGATAAAGCTTCAGAAGCTGTCTTATACTGGTCTACTGAACCTTTATCTCTATGACCTTTTAATCTCTCCATAATAGAACGAAATTGTTGGATTCTGGTTTTAAAATCCCCATCCAAAGTCTGGCTCCAATTCTTAAGAGCTCCCACACACGACTGAATTTTGTCAGAGATGGAATGCAATCCCATTCTATCCCAAGCATCTCGCACAACTAATGAACAATTAGTATCTCTGAGCCAAGCATTCTCAAACCTGAACCATTTATGAATAGAAACCTTTACCCACACTTTTAGTTGAAGGAACAGGGCAGAGTGGTCAGAGCACACTGTTAGCACATTATAGAGCCCAGAATAAGCAAACAACCGAGCCCACTTAGCATTCACCAGGGCTCTATCCAACTGTTCTTCCATCCACCTTGAAGTCCCTCTGCCAGATTCCGAAGTATAAGGATAGCCCCTCATTTCCACCTCTGCTAAACCATAATCACTTACTGCATCCCTAAAACCTTCAAGAAGCCACCGAGGTTGTTTACACTCGCCTCTCTTATCTGATTCCCTTAGCATATCATTGAAGTCTCTCACACAACACCAAGCCCCTCTTCGACCCTCAGCCAAAGACCGCAGCACCTCCCAAGATAGTCTACATCGGTGCCTCTCTGGGTAGCCATAAAAACCAGTAAGATGTCACGAGGATCCTTGCTGAATAGAGACTCTCATATCTATGTAATTTTGTGAACTTGAAATCACCTAAAGTTGCACACTATCCTTCCAGAACACAGCCAAACCTCCACCACGACCTTCACCATCCATAGCATAACAGAAAAATAACCCCAATCTTCGACTAATTTCTTCTACTTTACATTTTTTTATCATTGTTTCCATAAGGAAAACAATGCTGGGCCTTCTTAAGGATATAATATCCTTTAAAGCACTAACTGTCCGTGAATTGCCCATTCCAAGGAAGTTCCAACTTATAAGACTCATGGGCCCTGGTGAGACTGTGCTCCAAGTCCCGCCATTAGGTAGTTTTTTGTTTGTCCCATTTGGTTTACCGTCGTGGGCCCATCCTCCATACGAGCCCGTTTCACATCAACTGTAAGGCCTTCCTCAATACCAGTAATTACTCCACCCGTTTTGCATCATTTTTGCCTACTGCATGCATGGTAACTCCCATATTTGTCCCACGTAAATCATGCCCCTTCTCCCCGCTCCTATGAAAGCGGCCAGCTGATCCAGATTCTTCAACTTCCATATTTATCGACTGAATTTCCCACCTTGCCCCTCCCCCGTCTTCCACGTCTTCTCGCAACCATGCTTTCCCAACGTTAAGATTATTCCGTTTGGATGCTGCCCTCAGATGACTCCCATAGGCACGTTCAATAGGGCGTTCAGGGAGATCAAACAACAGACTACATAACTTATCTGCATGACCAATAATTCCACAATAAAAACAGAATGGTGGTAGTCTCTCATATCGAAAATTGACCCAGAGCCAATCCCCCCCACTCCTTCTTATCTTCTGGCCTCTCTTTATGGGTGCTCGAATGTCAATAGCAACCTTGATCTCACATATCCTTTCCGTGGACCTCGAAAGTTTTTTGGGTCAACCTCCACGAACTGCCCTATCTTGTTCCCAATGGCTTTGCACATCTCCTCAGTTTGAAAACAAATTGGGAGGTTGATGATCTAGACCCATATTAGAAGTGAATTCAGATCAACTTGAGCTTCCTATTCCGTATCCAAGAGTTGCTTAACTATAAGGACATTTTGGTTGAATGTCCAAGGACCATCATTAAGCATCCTCACCATATCAAGTTCATGGTAAAACTGAAACAAATATCGTCCACCCGTTGCCGTCTCCGTTATGGTCACCCCCTTAACCGGCCTCCATATAGAAGCCAAAGTATTTCTCATAGAATCAAAGTGAATAATCTTGTCATTTAGAAACCAACCTATAATGAAATATTTCCTGTCAATGGAAAGTGATTCTTGCTGCACTTCATCTAACACAAGCCCTTCCTCCTCATCCTCAATTCTTAATCTTGCACAAAGATCAGCCACTTCCTTCCCCTTCTCAGAGAGGTAAGCCATCTAAATCTGCTGCTACTGTTAAAAAACGAATTAGTATATGTAAAAAATCTCAAAAGAGAAGACAAAAATACTCCAAAATGAGAGACAAAACACTCCAAAAGGAGAGAGTTTTTTCTACGTTATTAATTCAGCATTTCTTGACCCGCACATTCCTCTTTAGTTTTTCTTCACATGGCCACTCAATTTCTTCTTCCTTGAGACACATGGCCATGCATAATTTTTTATACTAATTAATTTTATTAGAAGGTGTACATTTTTTTATTTTTTATTTTTTAAGAATAACAGCTCTATATCAGGCCAAGAAAAAGTACAAATGGGATTCAAACCCCAAATCTACAACCAGAGGTGAAATCTACAACCAGAGGTGAGCACTGTTCGATTGTTTATATATATATATATATATATATATATATATATATATATATATATATATATATATATATATATATATATATATATATATATATATATATATAGGATAACAACGCTTTATTAAACCAAGAAAGAAGTCGTAAGAGAGAATAAATTCTCAAACTTGCAATTAGCCATAAGGATGATTTGATTTTCAATTATAATAGAATCGACATAATTAAAAATTAAAATTATAATTAAAATTGAATCGGATTGAAATTTTTTAAATTACCAATCATAATTGAATTGATTAATTATAAAATAAAGATTAACTGGTAACCAAAAATCGAAATCATAACCAAAAATAAAAAATATAGAAATTAAAAACCATAACCGAGTTTATTGAATCAGTTAATCAAAAAAATTGATTCGATTTCTGACCAATTTTATGGTTTATCATTTTTTCAGTTTTTTTTCTCACCCCTAATTTGGATTGATGCATAGATGAGCTTATCTCTCTATACTTTTCCTTTTCGGTAACTCTTCTTTTTTTTCCTCAAACATTCCATTAAAAATAGTGTTAATTTAACGCACAGTACATCAATATCTAATTAGATAATCAAAATAATCAATATGCATTGGTTGTTTGATCAGACGACGCCGACGTTACATCCATACATTATGAACCAAATCATCTTCCCATTAAAGACTATAGTTCATAATGCAATTCATAATTAAAAGGCCAAATATATAAATTGACACTTCAACTTGACATAAATTTTCATTTAAATACCTCAACTCAAGAAACGATCAATAAACACTTCAACCATCCAATTTCGGTATTTTTAAACACAAATTAATGACATGGTAGCGTGTGTGAATTAAATCCAAATTGAAACGTGTGAAGCCCAAAGGATTTTTCTGTTATCAACAGTAAGTCTATGTTCAACTCTCTCTTTCTGCCATAACCAATCATAGCAATGGCGGCGAGTGGTGGTTAATCAGGAAATTGGTCATGCTTCATCTTCTTCTTGTTCCTCTGGTACTCCATGTTGTCTTGCAGCAACCCAGCCTTTTCAATGACAAATAAAACATAAATTCTTCCATTGGTTCATTTCACAAGCTGTTCATTTCTTATACCTTCTGCAAATTTAATATTATAAGCAGAAAAAAATTACTTAAAAAAAAGAAAATCATTGTATGGTGAAATAAATAATGGTAAATTTTCATTTAGACATTTCGTTAAGCACTTGGTATGCATCCAGTATTGATTTAAGATTCAAATAGATTTGAACACAATCTAAGGCCAAGAAAATTCAAGATCCTAGAAAAAAATTAAACATAAAATCCAAGAAGCCATGAGAGAAGAATATTAGTAGAGGTGTGCAAATAGTTGGTTTGGTTTGATTTTGGACCGAACTGAAAAACTGAAAATTGAAATTTATAAAATATGATAACCGAACCGAAATAAAAGTTTTTAGGACCAATAACTGAATAAATCAAAATAATTTCGATTAGTTCGATTCAGTTCAACCGATTCTGAAAACAATTAAATAAAAACGAAATCACTACTTAAAAAGCAATTATTTGGGAGGGAGAAAATTGAAAGCAACAACAACCTTCATAATCAAGACTCTTGCTTTACTTTTCTACAGGTGTCCATGTGAGATGGCTTAACTCTCTTTTTCTTTCCTTACACATACCTCAAGGTGAAATATTAAAATTAAAAAAAGCTTTCATTTTTATTGAGGGTGAGCAAAAAAAAATTGAAAATATAATTAACTATAAATTGATCTAAAATCGAATCAATTTTTATGATTAACCGATCTATTTGAGTTACGATTTTTAATTTATATATTTTTTTATTAATGTTACGGTTTAAGTTTTTAAGTACTGATTAACCGTTAGTTTATGGTTAATCGGTTCATATATATATATATATATATATATATATATATATATATATATATATATATATATATATATATATATATATTAATTATATCTTCAATTTTTTTCTATTTTCTCTAAAATTTATATAAAATAATAATTTAAAATATATTTTTATTTTTATACCTTAATTTTTTATATTTTCCTATAAAATTTATATAGCACTTTAAACTAAATTTATATTATATCATTCTCTTTAATTATATAGTAATATTTATGTATAGTATTCAATTAACTTTTTTATATTTTTTTTTCATATATTGGTGTTCATATTTTACTTAATAGCATTTAATTACATTTTCTTATATTTTAAAGTTTATATTATAACATTTAATATTATTCAAAATTTTATTTGACTTAAAATCAAGTATATTAATTTTCAATAAATATCAAATCTATTTTATAATATTAGCTATTAATTTATACAACATGAATTTTAGCTAGTAAATTATGTTTATTTCAAAATTTTTATATTAAATTACTTTGCATATTTGAAATTAAATTGAATTTTGTCTAATTTTTTTTTTATAATTTTATATTATAAATTTTAATGATGGACCGAAAAATATTAGTTAACTAAATAGAAAAACCAAAATCGATATACTGGTTAACCGAATTTAACAAAATGGTTAATGATTAGTAATTTTAAAAAATCGATATTAATGGACTGGTTAACCAGTCCATGCTCATCCCTAATTTTTATACAACTCATTCCTATATTTGTTTTGTTTTCATGTGATCAGGTTGTACATCCCTTCTCTTCTCCTCCATTTGTTTATTTCTCCATTTTCCTTTTTTTTTCTTTTTTGTTTATCAGTATCACGGACGAAAACATACTCATACCCAAAACTCAGATTCCTAAAAAGACTCAGTTTTGAGATCTAGGTTTGGAGTTTCTAATCATGGAGCTTCTTCATGGTAGAGGCGCTCTCTTTGGACTTGTGCTTCTACTTTTGCTTTTTCTTTTTAGCCATGTCTCCTCTTCCACTTCTGATTTGCAGGAAAAATCAGAGAACCAAAGAAAAATTGAAGAAGGGTAGAGAAAGGAAGAGGAGGCGACTGTTAAGGTTTGTAAATCAGAAAATGCGATTGAGCAAAGTACTAAACATATATATATAGCAAAACGGTGTGTTTTAATAACTTCGATTCGTTCAGTTCTTTCAGTTTTCTAATTTTAAGAACCGAATTAACCAAATTTTTATTTCGGTTCAGAACTAAAAAAATCGAAAATAGAAATAACAGAATCAAATATATCAAAATCTATTTGGTTTGGTTAGGTTTTTGGTTCCGATTTAGTTCTGCACACCCCTAAATATTAGGAAGCAAAATCCATTGTAAGGACATAATAGTAATTATAAGCCCTTTCCATTTTCTTCCTCTTCTCTTTGTCGCGATCTCTGCATTTCTTCAACATGCAACCATTGTTCTTCTCTAAACCTCATTTCAAAAAATTAATTCCTATTTCAATGTTTTGGCTCTGGTACACATTGGATCAGGAACAAGATCAAAAGTGAGAGGCTAAAATTGGTTAAGCTCGATGAGGAAAATTTCAACTACTTCAAAGTAAAGAAAGAAGACCCAGCCAAAGCACTAAGAGAAATTAAAGGACTTCTATATCGACTCCAACAAATAGATCCAACTAATGCCATAGTCGAGTAGCAAGAAGCAATGCCAATCGCGTCACCAGTAGGGCCTCTAACAACAACCGAAGAAGTAACTCCGCCAGCCAACGACGTGCCGGCTAGTGCAGTTGCACAATCCGTTCCGTTCTCTGGTAATTCAATGTTATTAAAATTGGACCGAATAAAGAATCGCCGAGGCTGGGGATTTGTGGTTCGATCGGTTCAATCGGGTTTTTTCTATTTTTAAAATATTATAAATTATTATAATTTTATAAATACTATTGTATAAAAATTAAAAAAAATAACCATCAATCATTAATATATGTCACAAATATCATAATAATAAGTTACAAAACATAATTTTAATTTTATTATTACAAGTAATTAATTATTAATTTTTGAATATTATATATTAGAAAAATAAAAATACAATCATATTATGAAGAAAATTTCCTTTTTAGATGTAGTACTAATAAAGCAAACACATAAAATATTAACTTTGCATATATGAGTATAATTATATTTAAGTAAAATAAATTTAAATAGATAATAAGTATATTAAATTATTAAGTGACATTTTTAGAATTTAAAATACTAATTTTTTCAAAGAAATAAATTACGGAAATTTTATATATATATATATATATATATATATATATATATATATATATATATATATATAATTACAATGAATCAAATAGATAATAAGTATATTAAATTATTAAGTAATATCTTAAACTTTAAAATACTATTTCTTTCAAATAACTAAATAATAAAAATTTAATATATATATATATACACACAAATACTTGATTACAATGAACCAAATATATAATAAGTATATTAAATTATAAAGTGACATATTTAGAATTTAAAATACTAATTTTTTCAAATAAATAAATAATGAAAAATAAATAAATAAATAAATAAATATATATATATATATGGGGGTGAAAAAATACAAAAAAAAATATAATTTTTTACAATTTTCAGCCAAAAATCTGATTTTGTCCTGTTTTCCGATTTTTCGATTCAATTCAGTTTTTTTCGGTTCAATCCGGTTTTTTATCAATCCGATTTTGTACAGTTAAACCAATAAATTGGCCTATCGATTCACGATTAAACCGGTTCAATCGGTCGGTCCGGTTTAATTTTAATAACCATGTGGTAATCTGTAAGAATTTAAAAGAGAGAAGAAGAAGAAGGGAGAGAACGAAGCATATGGTGGTGGGATGTTAAGCAACAGTTAACACATGTCAATGTGTCAAAAACTTATTGGACATACTACCATGTCATTGCGTGTGAAATGCACGCTCCTTAGCCTCAATATTATTTGATAAAAAAATGGTTAACAAAGACAACAATATCTCAAATTAAGTGTTTATTTTGTCATTGAGTTTGTAAACGTGTTTAAATGAAAATAGTAGTCAATTTGGAGTGTTAAATCATGTATTTTGTCTAATTAAAATATAGGATATATATATATATGACATTATTTGATTGATTGTTGTACAAAATAATAACATTTTTCTACTTAAAGGTAAAAACAAAAAAAAATTAATTGAATTTTCTAACCATTCAAAAAATTCAAAAAAATGACTTTATTTCTATTTCAAAAGAAGGATCTCACACTTAAATACAGAGGTAGCTTACCCTTTGTTGAATTATGGTATATGGTATTGTAATGGTAAATGGTTATTAGAAAAAATTTCTAACCAATGGATATGGTATGACTTGGTTATTTTATGTTTTAATTTTGTCTAAATTTGTAAACTACTAAAATCGATGGTTTCTTATGAACTTTTATATACATTTTTTTATTTTCTTACAATTTTAATTTAATTTTAAAAACTCCTATGATATTTTAATATAAATCTAATTTTATATCTCTTTTAAAAAATATTATTAAACTATATTATATCATATTTCCAAATACTAAATACGTTAATACTAATTACAATACTATATTATATTATACGATATTGTAATTTCTCATCCAAACAAGGCTTTATGTGCATTGCACATTAGTTAATTTTTAGTAAAAAACGTATATAATTTTAAAAATACCAAAAGCTACTAATAATCCAGACCATAGTAATTATCAGCGGTGTACACAAGTCTGAATCTTTCTGTACCGAACTGAAATATCGAATAAAAGAATTCAGAATTGAACTATTAATTTTTTAACTAGAACCGAACTGAATTGTACTGTTAACTTTATTTGAAACAGATCTGAATATTTTATCTAGAATTGGATCGAAAATTGTATTGAACTGTTCTGTAATCGAATTGTACCGAAATAACCGATATTTATTAATTATTATATATAATACTAATAATTTATATATAAATATTATTTATAATTTCTATTCTATATGTACTATATAAATTAAACTTCATAATTATTTGTATTATATATTTTAATGAATTAAGCTAATAATTAGTTAATAAATTAAACTGAATATTTTAATTATTAATAAGATAAATTAATTGTTATAATAATTATTGTATCTATTTGAATATGAATATGTAACTAAAAAATTTGTATTCAATTTAATTTACCTTTAATGTCACTCAACTAATACTCATCTATTTTTGGTATAATAACTATATGAGTATATAAATTAAAATTGTAATTGTATATAATTATTATTTATAATGAAAATTTACAGATTAATGTAAATATATAAATATATAATTGCCTTACCAATAATTTTATTTACTTTTAGTATTACTTAACTAATACTCATCTATTTATGGCACAATAACTATATGAGTAATCGAGTATGTAAATTAATAATATAATTATATACAATTACTATATGAGTAATCAAGTACATAAATTAATAATATAATTATATACAATTATAGTATTACTTAACTAATACTCATCTATTTATGGCACAATAGCTATATGAGTAATCGAGTATGTAAATTAATAATATAATTATATACAATTACTATATGAGTAATCAAGTACATAAATTAATAATATAATTATATACAATTATTATATATAATGAAATTTACTAATTCATATAGTTATAGTAGCATATAATCATCTTATCAATTAGTTTTATTTACTCTTAATATTACTTAATTAGTACTTATCTAGTTTTAGCATAATACTTGTATGAGTATATAAATAAATAATATAAATATATACAATTATTATATATAATATATAATCATCTTATCAATTAATTTAGTTTATTTTTAGCATCACTAAACTAGTATTTATTTATTTTTTGTACAATATATATATATATATATATATATATAATGAAATTTACCAATTCATATAATTATACGAGTATAAAATTATTTTATTGATTAATTTTATTTACTCTTAATATCACTTAACTAGTATTTATATATTTTTAGCACAATACTTGTATGAAAATATAAATTAATAATGTAATCATATATAGATATTATATATAATAAAATTTTATCATTTAAGGTAATCATATAAGTATATTATTATCTTATCAATTAATTTTATTTATTTAGTGTCATTCAAATAGTACTCATTTATTTTTAACTCAATATGTATATGAATATGTAAATTAATAATTTAATTTTATAGTTATTATATATAATGAAATTTTAGTTGTATATTTAAAAATGATAAAAAAGAAAAAAAATTAAAATTTTAAAAAAGAAAAAATTAAAATTTTTTTAGAAAGAATTAAAAATTAAATTTAGAATTTTTTAGGAAGGAATATTTTTGGTTTTAGTTTTTTGAGATAATTAAAAATTGAATTTAAGTAATTAATAATTTTTAAAATATTAAAAATTAAATTGTTTGAGGAAAAAAATAAACAAGAATATTAGGTTTAAGTTAGCTATTTTTCCTTTCCATTTCTTTTTTTTTTTTTTTGATTTTGCCCTCTTTTACCTCTCATCTGCCTCTCTACTTTTCATCACCTTGCTCCATCTCTCACCACCGCACTCCACCTTTGGCCACTGCCATAAGTCTCTTGCCATTGCCCCTCTTTTGCTCTCCTTGGTGATTGGTGCGTCTTCTCCATTCGTCATCACCAAATTTAAGCTCACAAATTAGCTTTATCTCTCGTCATTACCATCCGATTACAACTGAAATTTTTATTTGTTGTTAAAATTGGTTGAAATCGGCTATATTTTTTTTGCTTTAGAGGTATCAATTAAAAAATTTAAAAAGTTTGAACTGGATAACTACTGTATTCGCATAAATTTTTAAATTGTATATTTAATATTTAAATTTTTTGTGGTCTAATTATTTAAAATCTATGTTATTTTCTTTAGATATTGCTTAAAATTCTTAAATCAGTGCCGATATTAGGGGTGTGCAAATGATCGGTTCAGTTCGATTTTGGACCGAACTGATTGAACCAAAAATCGAACTTTAGAAAATATAGGAACCGAACCGAAACCGAACTTTGTAGAAATGAGAACCGAAATAATTTCGATCGGTTCAGTTTAACTAATTTTGAATTATATTTGGGCTTTTTTCAATTAAACTTTTAACCTAAATAGGCCAATATATCCAACAAAATAAAACCAATTAAAAATACATACAACATAACTTTAAATTACACTAAAAAATAAAAATTAAAAAAATTTACAACACATAATTAAAAAGGCATTTAATGCCCCCCAATTAAAAAAAAAACTTGCATTCAAATTAATACAACAAGTCAACAACATAGCTGTCGATGGATTTTTCTCGCAAATTTAACTTTTTATATCTGCATTCATATAAACGAACAATAATTAAATAAATTCAATTAAATTGAAAAAATAATACAAAATAATTAAAGTATAGAAATATTTTACTGTATCAATATTAGCCTCCAAATACATTTTTTGAAAATCTGCAAATAAAATGTAAACATTAATTTTTTATAAGAACTAAATTAAATAAATAAAACAAAGAATATATATACACACACACACACACACACACACACACACATACATACATACACACACACATACCTCTCCATTTGAATCACATCATCTTCTCCAATTGCTCTTTCAAGTTCGTCTGAGTTAGTAAGTCAATCTTAAGTACAAATAAGGGCTTGCACAATTTTAGGAGTCAATGAACTCCTAAATGCATCAAGTAATCTTCCACTCGAGCTAAATGTAGCCTCTAAAGGCACAGTAGAGATGGGGACAACCAACACATCATGAACTATCTTACCGAGAACAGAAAATCTAGGACTGTTTACTTTTCACCATTCTAAAATATCATAATTTTCCTTATCAGCATACTCAATTTGCTCACTCAAATACTCTCAATATTAGTCCTCTTACTTGAATTTCCACCTAGAACTTCACTCTTGTATTCTGATTCAACAATTCTTTTTAACTTTTCTGTTTCATCTAATTGCATCAGACTGATAAAATCATCTTATTCCATAGGCTCTTTTTGACTTGAACTTGAAATTAAATTTTCATCTTTATATTCTTTACACAATCTATCCAACAAATCTTTGATTCTAACTACCATCACCTCACCATTTTTCGTTCCAAACATCATCTTGAAAGCAAAATTAAGCCATTGAAGCTTATATCGAGGATCCAAAATAACACAAAGATAAATAACATGGTTAACTTTCTTTGGATCTCCCTAATACTTATCATATTTCACTTTCATTTTTGTTGCCATCAATAACAACTGAAAGTCTATGCTTTTCTTCCACTTTTCCAACAAACGATACATCATATAAAGCTCATAAAAAATAGCACTGCATGTCACATAATCAAAACCAGAAACTTTTAAAGTAAGCTCATAAAAATGGTTCAAAAAGGAGAGCATTCTTCTCACATTATCCCAATTAGTTTTTTCAGGCACACCCGACCACTCTTCAGTTCCTTCCAAATCAATTTTAAAGTATGGGTCAACATCACATAAACGCTTGAAAGCCTTTTCAAACTTTTGGGATTTGTCTAGCATGAGGTAAGTGGAGTTCCACCTAGTTGGGACATCAAGAGACAATAACTGCTTACATTAAATTTTTTCATACTTGCAACTTTCTTTGAACTGATTAATTCTTTTACAAGATGACCTCACATAACGCACAGCTGCCCTAACCCTTTTAACTGAATCTTCTATTTCTTTTAATCCATCTTGCACAATCAAATTAAGTATATGAGCAACACTTCTCATATGCAAACACGTTCCTTCCAAAATACTATGACCCTAATCATTAAATTTCTCCCGTAAATAATTTATGGCTAGTTCGTTTGAAACATGATTATCCACAGTAATAGTGAAAACAAGCTCAATTCTCCAATCATTCAAACATTTTTCAACTTCAATGTCTAATTCTCTGCCTTTATGACTAGCGATAAGACAAAAGTTCAAAACCCTTTTATTTAATTTTCAGTCATCACTTATTCAGTGACATGTTAGACACATATAGTTAATTTGTTGAATTGATGTCCAAGTGTCTGTAGTAAGGCAAAGTCTTTGTTTTCTAGTTGTAATGTATTGCTTAAGTTTAGCTTTCTCATCAACATAAAATTGAAAATAATCTCTAGACATTGTGAATCTAGATGGTATCCTAAATTTAGGTTGCACAAGAGCCATAAATTTTCTGAATTTTCTATTGTTAACATAGCTTAAAGGTAATTCGGTTGTAATTGCTAATTCAACTAAACCCTTTCTTACAGATTCTTGATCAGATTTTCAAGTACCAATACCCCCAACTTCATTATCAACCTTAAAACTCAATTGCGATTGTGTTTCTTGAGTTTCAGGATGTTTCTTACAAACACTAATGTGCTTTTTAAGTGCTATTGTACAATTTTTCTTAGGATCACAAAAAATTCTTTAAAGCAATAATTGTACTTTCCTTTTATCTCGCCTTCTGCATTTGTAAACTTGAAAAAGTGATCCCAAACCTTCAATCTTGGCCTTATAGCTTTCCTCATTAAATTTTTAGATGTTGCCCTTGTACTTGAAGATTGATTGGTATCGGACTGGGTTTGAAAAGGATCTTCACTATTGGGATGTTGCATCCCACCTTGAGTAGTGGGAGTTTGAGTCTCATCTTGAATAGAGGCCTAAAGAAAAAATAAAATAGATTATAGATATAGAAACTTATTCATAAAAAAGATAAAAATAACTACATATATAAAACAAGAATGGATGGAATTAAAATAGACATGAGATATATCAATTCATTTATAAAAATAAGTACTTTTGGTTTATTTGTGTTCTTCTTAATCATTTTTTATTCATATAGATTATAGATATAGTGATTGAACTTGGGTATACAAGCACAATCTTAATTACCAGATGAATACATATAGAGACCATAAATTAGTTTACGCCAACCAAGCAAAATCATACAAAATGACAAGCCTAGAAAAAATCAACACAGCCAAAGAAAAAAAAAAGGAAGAAGAAAAAGCAAAACAAAACATGACAGCCGAGACAAAAGGCCTAACATAGACATTGAAGAAACAATTTACACTCCTTCCAAATGCAGATTACCATTTACCAATTAAAACCAACAGATCAAAGGATGAAATCAAACTAAAAAAAAAAACCCAGTCGTGCATGTATAGAAGAAGAAACCACCAGAAACAACTAAGCGAAAAAAAGATCAAGACATTAAAGCCCAATGAGATGATATGAACTTCTCTTCATATCACAATAACAATAACAAAAACAAAAGCACAAGAATTAATTTGCAAGAGGAACACCATCAGCAGAAAAAATAATAAAGTTGCTCCATGTTCATGATATTCAATAATAAAATAATAAAGTTATTCAATAATGTAATAAACACAATTTTTATATAAGAAATAATCCAAGTTATATGTTTTCTTCATTTGTAACAGTAACATGAAATCTTGTCTTAATCTACAATCATCTTGTAACAAAATCAGAATAATCATATGTTATAGAGAATTTCGTAACACCCCTAAGCATAATTAAACATAAAAATTAGTTCAAGAAAATAAATAAGAGGAATAAAATGGAGTGCAATGCGATGCCAAAACTGAGTCAGTTAGATTGGAACTGAACAGGAAAAATACAAGAAACTAAATGCAACCAAACATCCCTTTTCATTGTTAAATTCTCGATCCACCAGTCCGTACATCTTTTGATACACGAGACTTAGTTTTCCCGAGATTGTTCTGCTAATCACATTTTCCAAGAATCATACAACAATACTCCCAAACTAGAAGAAAACTTTTGATCGGAGTCATTCTATATCATATCCTATCTATAAGAACTAAAAATTAAGGAACAAAACCCTAATATTAACCTCTAAATATTAATACAAAGGAAATCAAATATAAATAGTCATCGTTTTGTTTTTTCCTCACTGGAATGAACAGAGATATGAAACTAAAGAACAGGGAGATGGAAACACTAACCATTGTTCCGTAAACTGCAGGAAGAATCAAAGTGCAAGAAGATCGATGAGCTAGGGAAGATGAGGCGATTGAAAATTTAGGAATTTCTGTAAGAAAGATCAATGAGTTAGGAATTTCTATAAGTGTGTGTATATATATACACTAAGGCAAAACGGTGAGTTTTACAAATTTCGATCGGTTCGATTTTTTTAATTTTTTAATTTTAAGAATTGAACCGAACAGATAAAACCGATTTTTTCGATTTAAAATCGAACGAACCGAAAATCGAAATAAACGAATCAAGCATATCAAAATCTATTCGGTTCGGTTTTCGATTTCCGTTTGGTTCTGCACACCCCTAGCCGATATAATGTAGATAAACTGTCAAATATTAATTTTTAAATTTTATACTTTGACTTAAATTATAATTATACTTGTTTAGATATTTTAATTATATTTTTATTTATTATTGTGTGAATTTATTTTATAAATTTTTAAAAATATTGAATTATCCGAAATATCGGATTGTGTTATACTGTATTGTTTAGTATCGAACGAAATGAAGTACCGAATCGAATTGTCAAGATAACAACAATATTTAATTTTTAAAACATTTAAAATTTCAAAATAATATAAAAATATGCAAATATCTTGATTATACCTTACCGGGTACACCCATGGTAATTATAAAAAACACAGAACTATTCAGTTTTCAGACAAAAACAGGGAGCTAAAACAACTGATTTTGGGGACTAAAGCAATTACCAAATTAGTTGGTGCAACAAACTTGTCACCTGTCGAGTTTTTGGTTTTAACTAACAAGCATACAAACAGGAGAAGCATAATGAATATCTGGTTTATGTCTTTATGAAACTAAACATAAACCTATCTTAGAGTGTTAGATAGCATTCTTGCCTTGTCAACTTTAACTTAATCTCTGCCTCACAGCCGCAAATTCTGAAAATTTAGGGTCATGACATGTTTTCTACCAACCCAAGTTCATTGCTTATTGACAACGGGTTACTTATTCTGGGCAGAAAAAAAATACACTTTTGGCCCCTAAACTATGCAAGAATACACAATTAATCCCATTGACTGAAACTTTTATTCAATTATATCCTGGAACTTTCAATTAAAGGTGAATACAGTTTGATTTCAATTATAATGGAACTAAATCTAAATGACTAAAAACCAATTTTTGATAAAAAATACATACTAAAACCAAATTGAACCAAAATAATAAATTGAAATTCTTTTCTATCACTAACCAAAACCAAAGTCATTAACAATTTAGAAAATTTTATTAAAAAAAATGACATTATTTTAAAAATCTGTTTTTTTTTTTTGGAGTTGAACCAAAATTTTTAGTTATTAGCTGAATCAAAAATTAAAATTTATATATTTTACTAACTAAAATTGAATTGAAAATTCGAATAACTGAAATAAAATAATTAGTTTGATTTTCTGACTAAAACCAAACAGTAATCACCCAACCCAATTTCATCATCATTAACCGCTTCACCACTAAATTTTATTCAATTGCATTAAGTATATAAAGCTATAATCATATCTAATCACTCAACCATATTTGAGTAAATATGACTATTACATCCAAATTGAGAAAATAAGCCAGAGGCAGCTGTTTATGTAAAGAGCTAATGAATAATTTTTTGAGTTACTGAACTAAAACTTGTGCAAAATTGAGAGTTAAAGCATCTAATTGCACAAAGTTTAAGATGATGTACTAAATTGCAATTTTTTCATAAAGCGTAGGGCCTATCCTTCATTGAAATTTTTATGCGAACAAGCAACATGCAACATCTCATAGCCATAGACACTTACATCTCAGCAACTTCAACTACCATAAAAAGATATTCCAAAATCTCATTCTCTTATCCAGCCTCTCTTTATTTTCCCCCACTACCTCTTATTAATTATTGTTATTATTATTATTATTATTATTTATGAGAACTTTGATATTAAAATTTGATAAATTTACTTCAAGGGGGCAAAAATTTGTATAAAGCACTGATTTGGTAGCTCCACATAATTCAGTTCTGTAGTGTACATATTATATTTCATGAATTGTATTTACATAAAATAAAAGAGATGTCAGATCTTAAACTTTTATCTAAATAAAAAGCTTAAACGGTTCAAAATCTAGCTACTCTTGAGTTTTGAATCCCACCCTCCATGGCCTCCAAATATATATTTAAAAAAAAAAAAAAAAATCCCCTTTGCTAAGTTAAGCAACGTGTTTAGACCAAGCTTTGGCATTCGACGCAAACTGTCATTGTTTATGTCAGCATAAAATATTCAAATAGACGCTAAATTGCCAATATAAGTAATTCCATGAACATAAAGACAAGTGCAGGGAATCGTGTGCATCAAAAATTAAGCCTGCCTTAAACTGAGAAGACTTGGTTTATTTTAATACATGAACCAAAAGAGGCAGCAAAGTCTTTAACAAAGCACTAAGCAAAAGAAACAGACATTAACTTGTATTAAATGCCAACTTACAAGTCCTTGGAATATTCTATTTCATAAAACAGCTAAGCTTTTATCACTAAATATTATTTACATACATCCAGCTAAGCTTCAATAAAAAAAACTAAACAGTATTTAAAAACATATTGAAAGAAGAAGAAAATTGCAGGGCACATGAGCCACTAATTATTGTAATATCAGAGCCTCTTAAGGCTCTCTCATGGATTAACATGACCCATCTGTAAATTATTAAGGAGAAGAAACTCTTTCTTGCCTATATAATTACACAACCACCAAAAGTTTTTGAATTATTGTGTCTCCACTGTGTCTCCCTCAACTAAAATATGGTAATATTATAGCAATAAACTATATAGATTATTCTCCTACACACTACACACCTATGAAATAATTTTATCCCACAAGACAAGGAAAAATGATAAACAATGGAGATGGAGTATATCTAATTCAAACAACAAAGAGGAAAACCAAAAAGAGAGAAGTATTCCATAAAGGGGCATGAATTTCTATAAAATCTTAGTCATGTTGGCAGCTACTTTTGAGTTTTTAAATCAAACAATATCTAAATTAATAATGTTATAACAATAGCTTAACTCAGTTAAATGAACTGAAGTTAAATGTATAATTAAAATTTAATAACCACAATGAAAATAAGGAGGTTATGTAATTATGAGATAAGGTCCTTTGGCCAGTTTTTGCTCTGTACTTCTCAAAAATAGAGAAAATATGCCATTGAACTTGTTAAAATATAACAATTTTGTCAGTTCATATGGTATTCTCTGATTGGTTATTGTAAAAAGAATGACATATTCCCACTATCTCAAACACTTTAGTGGTAAATAAAAGAATGATCAAAAGAAAGTATAATGGTATATTTCAACTATTTCGATTAGTATAGTGGAAAAAATGCCAATTATTATATATTGAGGTCCAAGGAGCTTGAAGTTTAAGCACCCAACTATAAACAGGGATCATATTACGTGTATCAGATAGGATTGTAGCATCCCAATCCCAAAGAAAATAAATATACCTGTATGTATCCCATGTTTTGGCCATTCATATAATCTTCCCCACACGCGTCCACGTGCAACTGGACACATACTCATTCCACACCATGCTGCAATCATACCCAACTAGGAAACCAACAAACTAAGGAATAAAAGAAATGCATCTTGCATATAACAACCATGAATCCAATACAATCTACATATAACCTTAATAAACTTGGTTTCTGTGTTTTATAGATATTGTGAGATGCATCACATGTGGCCCAACTTACTACCTATTCCGGCCCAATGGTCTTAGCATTTCTTTCAGGTCGTCAATAAAAATTGATTTCTTTAATCTCATTGGCAAGTTCATTGCTGAATAAAATGATTTTACTAAGCTTCATTCAAAACAAAGAACATATTTCTGTAGCCAAAGGTGTTCAAACTTCCTCCAGGAGAAATCAAGTTTAAAGGACAATCCTACTAGCCAACAGAAAAACAGAATCATCCTTCTTAAGGTGAGAGATCTCAATTGCTTAAATTATCGTTTGATAAGGGATTAGAAATTGAACCAATAATTGCTCCAGAGAATCTGTATGCTAAGATAAAAGAGAAAAAGTGAGTAGCATCTAAAATCATGCACATGATTCTTAATCTTAAGAACCATACAAATTTCGTCCACAGCGGTCACATGTTGTAGAAGCAACTGGAGAAGTCTTTTCTGGTTTGACTTTCTTGATGTTTGGTAAATCATGTTCCAGAACTTCACGCAGTGCCTTTGAGCCTTCTTGGAGCTCATCCGAACTGAAAATACCATATTCATTCATTTCAAGTTAAACAATCGTATCACTCAAGAAACAATTTGCTGAAAACGTTGCTCTATTATATGAAATGTAAATGAGCATTGCAATTACTAATCAGATGAAAGTGAATAACAAGGTGTCATAAAATATCAACATGAATCTTGGTAGAAAACATTGGACAAACGGTTCTTATATGGCTGCATTAAACAAATGCAAGAAAAAAAAATCATCCAAAAAGAGAAGGTAGACACTCCAATTCCCCAAACTAAACAAAAGAATAGATATTAGGAGACAAAAAATATTTCCTCTCCACAAATAAGTAGGCTTCAAATATTTTATTATGCAGTAAATTGTCATATATTTTCCGCATGACATATCCATAGGCTTACTTTGTTTATCAGACAGCTTAATTCCCATAAGTGAATACTAGGGGAAAACATCCACAAGTTAGTACCGAAGTAGCGAAACTCGGTGTACATTATGGATATATTAATTGTTATTATTAGGTCTGAACTGGCCAAATACCCTATTCAAGAGGCTAAATATTATGATTTCTATGATAGGAGAAGACATCCTGTGTAATCCAAATACCTTCTGGCTTGAACAACGCCAGCCATTTTGATCATTGCTCCACTTCATATGCAGAAAGGCACTAATTTATGGAAATAATTTTGTAAAAAGTTTTAAACTTTCACTGACCCTATTTAACACTCATAAATGCTTTCATACCTTATGGATAGTGGTGGAGTTAACCGGACAATAGTATCATGTGAGGGCTTAGCAAGTACTCCTCTCTCCTTCAACTTCAGGCAAATATCATATGCAGAAACAGGACACGATATCTTGCTGTTGAATTCCACAGCATTGAACAAACCTCTTCCTCGGACATCCTTAATGTAGTCTGGAAATTGCTGCTGAACCTTAAGTAGCTGATGCCTAAATTCCTCTCCCAATTGTGCAGATCTATAAAATCAGAGAAAAGTCAGCAATGTACATAAATACTCTTAGAGTTATTCCAAAAAGAGAATTTTCAAACAGGGAAGGGAGATTGGAGTTCCTATTTTGAATGCTGTTTCCAGGAATCACACTTCAACAATTTCATTTAAATTACCTTGGAACATCAAAACAGATTGAAAGAAATTATCATTCAAAAAATGTCCAAATTTCAATTTCCAGAATATCTTACTAAATTGCATTTCAATGAAAAGCTCTATAAAAGCATCTTATGTTTGTAAGAGTCTACATATTCTCTCTACTTGTCGATAATTCAGTTTAGCAAGATATATAATCAAGTAGACAGTAATTTCCCAAAAATTCTTTAGATCATCTTGAGAAAAGATATATAGTACCTCTCTGCAAACCCCTCATCTTTGATCACATCAAGTGCAGCAACAGCAACTGCACTGGCCAAAGGATTGCCTCCAAATGTGCTGAGAGAATAATAACAAATACAGAACACCAGAGCGCTTGTAAGAAAAACTTGAAAAAGCAACATGAGAAAGTAGCAGAAAAACAAAAAACTATAGATATCTGGTCAGTAAAAGTTAGATTTCAACAGGGGCATACACACATGGCCCGAATTTTATTTTTTCAAAGAGTTCCATGTAAAGTTCCTTCATTTTGCAAATTGCTTCCCTCCCAAATAGGTGAAGCTCCTTGCTTTGCAGGGATTGTAGAAAATCTTCTATTTTTTGTATTGCTATCTAATAGAATACTGTTTCGTGGTGCAAGCTGTGAGCTTCCAGTTAAAAAGCGCCCGTACTGCACTAAAGCTCAAACCTATAAATTGTAAGAGATAAAAACAATTAGAATGACATACCTTCCATGCTCTCCAGGTTGAATACACAGCATTATATCTTTGTCTGCAAGAACCACACTGACAGGTATCACTCCACCGCCCAATGCTTTTCCTAGTATCTGAGTAAAAAAACTTATGTTAAGTTAATTAATGCATGGGGACACATAAGAGAGTATTAGTCAATTCCAAACTGGAAAAGGATGGCCATGATAAATGCGGGAGATAACACATGCAGGTCAAATTTAATCATGGATTATTTTTAATTGCTTCCATAATTAGCAAAATTGAATTTGTTTGGTATTTATCCTTTGCAGTCCTCTAACTGGAGTGCACTTAACTATCAATCATATCAAGCTTCCAAGGAATTATGAAAACAAGAGATATAATGGAGATCGTGGACAACTGTATCTGCAGTGGTTGGTCCACATTTCTTAAGGGGCTGTTTTAGGCTAGAGGTTTCTCTTCTTGCTTTAGAAAGGGCACTACCATTGTAAGCTTATACTGTCGTAATATTGCAGCACAAATAGTTTTTTCTTACACATAATTATGAAATGAATAATGAATAATAAAAAAAAAGGATTGATATGAAGAGAGATGTCAAAAAACTATGCTATTGATTGCATTTATCCTAGTTGTGAGAAAGGAGAGAGTTATGCGGCAGAGTTAGCATCAGTTGCATCCTTTCACAAAGGCCAGTGCATCGATATTCCCTGGCAAATGAACCCAAGCAGAAACATATATCGCAGAACATAAATGCAGCCAGAATCATGATAATCTACTGTAGTTCAACCATTCACACTTTTGGTGCAGATAAAGCCTAATTTCTTAAATATATGTCATGCATTGAGTGCGACCACTTCAGGACCAAAAATTCAGCAATTACTTATGAACAAATTTTGATGAAATTATACATCGTCTATGATCATAGGAAAAAAAGCATGTCAATACCAGAAGAAACAACCAACATGTTCTACAACAAATTTGCATTATGTTCAATACAAAGGAAAGAACTAAGCTGCAATATGCACACATCCAATTGTTGGGGAAATCCATCAAAATTCAAAGGGTGAAAAACAAGCCTTACTACTACATCAGGGCGAACTTGTTCCCAGTCGCAAGCCAACATCTTTCCAGTCCGAGCTAAGCCAGTTTGAATTTCATCAGCAATCATTAAGACATTATACTTTGAACAAAGATCTCTGACAGATTTTAGGTAACCATCTGGGGGAATAACAACCTACAAGTAAAAAGGAAAGATAGCACTCAGAAATAGTTTCCAAGAAGTCAAGGAGAGAGAGGGAATTAAATAAATTTAGGAACTGGAAGAATCAGCAAATCCACAAGAAAGCATGACTGAAAGAGGTAAGAAAAATTGAGTTCTGCCAGTATGGAAACTTTATGTCAAAAATAAACATACATTACATCAGACTTGGACAGTTTTGTCACGTTAAAAAAATTAGAAGATTTTATCAGATAAAGTGAACTCCATTTTCTACTTTCTATGGTAAATTTCAAATGCACGGAATGTCAACTTCTGACACCTACCCAATAGGACATGGGTACAGGGTAGACATTTTCAACAGATGTGCAATATATCTTATCTAGCATCAGGTTCAACAACCAGCAGAAAAATATATTCCTCATTACGTTTTCCCTAGCTGTCTAAGGAATGAATTTAGTAAAATACATATAAATAATCATAGAAGTACCGCATGCCACTCTTCTGTATGAACATTTCCCATATTAATTGTGAAACTGAAGAAATTGGACAAGTAAAACAGGGCAAAAATCAGCAAACCAAAATCAGAAATTGAACAAATTCAGCAATCATGCACCTTCATTTAAGCCAATCAATGACACCTTGTACAAAAATCTCAACAGACATGCCAAAATCTGTTATAATTTTAGAATACTGACAAACTTTATATAGCATAAGCACAGTTATCATTCAACTCATCTCAGAACATGCTTACCCCTGCTTCTCCTTGGATAGGTTCAAAAAGAAATCCAGCTATTTGATCTCCTCTTTCTGCAAGCCGTAACAAATCCAGTTATCAGCATGCTTTAACCGTTCTCTTACTGTAAACTCTTATACAGTAGAGTTCAAGGAATAGAGACAAATCAATAAACAAGTTCCAATAAAAAAAAATGCTTTGAGGAATATTCTTGTACCAAACAAATGAGACAATAATCATTAAACCCAATTAAATATTGATCATTCAATTCAAACCTTTAAAGATCTTCTCAAGACCAGCTATATCACCAAAATCAACCTTAAGATGGCCAGGCAGCAATGGTCCAAATCCACGAGTTGCCTCATTGTCACAGCTCATCGAGATGACAGCCAATGTACGGCCATGGAAGCAGCCACAACAAGAGACAATAATGGCCTGCAGATTGCAAGTTCCAAGTAACAAACAAATATTTAACTAAACAACAATAACAAGTTATCTAAAATTCAAATACAATAAAGATATAGGCCCAAGGCGCAAATTTGCCCCTGATGGTTACAAAAAAGTGCAATATCACCCCTAAAGTTCCAACCAGTGCAATGTTACCCCTAAAGTATCAAAATTGGTGAAATTTTTGAACTAAGGCAGCTAAGTCAGATAATCAATAACAATGAGCGGTCTGCAGTATAAGGTCAAGGCTAAATCCAGAGGCAAAATCAAAACACATATCAAGACAATAAGGCCAGGAATCCCCAAATACTTGACTATATGGCATGTCATCTTCAACTTTTACTAGTTCAACAACTTCATAAATAGCTGAGCTGTGTCAACCATTCATCATAAAGCGATGCAACCAGGCAACAAACTGTATAAGTTGCAACGGATCTCCTTAGCAATGAATTAAACCCTACATTCACCACTTAGCAACTATGAAGGGTTTTCAGTTACTCATATATGTGAAAATCATTGCCCACTATGCAAAGCAAGGTTGTAAAATTAGAAAACTGGAAACTGGTCTTAATTTGTACTACTAATGTATCTAGTTGCTACACTAAAGTCCCAACCTTCAAAGGAACCTCCTTGAAGTTGGAAACCCAAGACTTCTATCATCAACGCATCAGACAATAAACTCAAAATCACTACTTTTCTATTTGTTGTACAAACTTCATATAGTTGTATGAAACAAACCTAGGTACCTCAGATGGTTAAACATTGAGTAAATGGCAACTGTACATGGTCAAATACTTTAACTAATTAAACAAGACCAGAAAACCCAACTGGTCTTTTTCTGTTTTCTGTCACTTGTAAAATTCCAATAGACAGCAGAAATTGTTAAAACAAAATTAAATTGTTTGCCTTTTCCTAATTCCAAGTTCCATATCATTTGAAATATTCAAAAAATGACATGAGAAATTAATGCTAAGAAAACTGTGGACACAGATGTATTTTAAAAAGAATCACAAGCTATATGTTATACATAACTTGAAAGCAACTACGAAACTAAAGAGTTTGGGACAATTACCTCATCTTTAGAAATTTTTTTCTTCTCATATCCCCATTTTCTAGCTAACTTCAGAGCTGTTTCCACCCCCTCAGCACCAGTGTTCATTGGTAGCACCATATCATAGCCAAACATGTTTGTTAGGCGCTCTGCGAATATTGGAAATTTATCATTGTAGAATGCTCTAGAGCTCAGAGTAAGCTTTTCTGCCTGGTCATGTAATGCTTTCATTATCTTTGGATGACAATGTCCCTGCAAAAGCATGCCATAAAAGTTTAACTCTAATATCCATCACAAATTCATTAACCAAAAATACAAACAATTTTCCACTGAAAAAATAGGTCTATAAAGAATGACCTTAAAATCAAGCAGTTTCCATAACTCACTTGTAAGCACAAAAACAAAACAATTGCCTATATGCAAAAACAACTATTAACCTCTCAATTGGGTTTTTCTTTTGGTCAGTCAATCTGTTGCAAGATTCACAGGATTAGGTTACATTTGTGTATCAAGATTATTTTCTTTCCTAAATAGTTTTGATTGTACAGTTGTTTTTATTTTGTAATTTATTCTCTTTGATTATTTCTTCTTTTAGCTCCATTGTACAGCTATAAATATGTTCAATACAAATGAGAAATAAATAATTCCATTCTACCATTAAAGTTTGCATGGTATCAAACCAGGAACCTTATTTCCTGGATCTATAGCTTTCATCAATCCAGTCCCTCCACCCGCGTCTGTTTTTCCAATCTTTCTCACACGCCCGCGCATCACCCTGTTTTTTTCCTTGCGCGCCTGCGTCTGTCTTTCCTATCTTCCTTACACACCCGTGCATCACCTTGTTGCGCGCCCGCACTTATCTACCTAGTATCTCTGGCACGGTCACGTGTGTTGATAGAATCTGCATTCTCTTCTTCCATTTCACCATCATCATGTCTGAAAATTCAGAAACAACCATTATTGCTGATCCACCTACACCTATTCAAGTTCCCACCTCGGAATCCCACTCCATTCAAATTACCACAATTAAACTGAATAGAGAGAATTTCTTACGCTGGTCCCAATATGTGCGCATGTATATTCGTGGCAGGGGAAAGATAGTATACTTAACTGGAGACAAGGAGGAGCCTGCACCTGATGAGCCTGGCTATGCCAAATGGGGTGCAGAAAATTCTATGGTGATGACATGGCTAGTGAATTCAATAGAGGAAGACATAAGCTCCAACTATATGTGCTATCACACTGCCAAGGAGCTTTGGGACAATGTTAACCAGATGTACTCAGACTTGGAAAATCAATCTCAGGTATATGAGTTAATCTTGAAATTGAAAGAAATCCGTCAAGGTGAGGGTACTGTTATTAAATACTTTAATTCTTTAAAACGTCTTTGGCAAGACTTGGATCTTTTCAATGATTATGAATGGAAGTGTACTCTTGATTGTAATCATTATAAGAAAATGATGGAGGATAATCGTATTTTTAAATTTCTTATTGGACTTAATATGGAATTTGATGAAGTTAGAGGCAGGATTATTGGTAGACAGCCCCTTCCCTCAATTGGTGAAGTGTTCTCTGAAGTCCGTCGTGAGGAGAGTCGCCGACTTGTTATGCATGGTAAGAAAAATTCTGTCAGTTCTGTGGAAAATTCTGCTCTTGCAGTTGGGGTGAATGCTAGCAGAAATACTTACAAAAAGTCCAATGATAAACCTCGTATTTGGTGTGATTATTGTAACAAACCACGTCATACACGTGAAACATGCTGGAAACTATGTGAAAAACCAGAAAACTGGAAGGGTTCTCATGAAGGATGGTTTAATAAGACTCCTATTGCACATGAGGCAAATTCGTTCCCTCTTAATAAGGAGCAAATTGATCAAATCCTAAAATTGTTGAAATCTAACTCAGGTTCATCTAATGCTCCGACTGCGTCTGTGGCTCAAATAGGTAATAACTTTATCATAGATTCGGGAGCCTCTGATCATATGACAAGTTTTTCTAGTTTGTTTCATTCTTACTCTCCTTGTTCTGGTCATGAAAAAATTCGCATTGCAGATGGTTCTTATTCTTCTATAGCTGGCAAAGGTTTGATAAACCTTTCACCAAATATTTCCTTAAAGAATGTCTTACACATTTCTAAACTTGCTTGTAATCTTCTATCCATTAGCAAATTATGTAAAGATGCTAACTGTTGTGTTACTTTCTTTGAAAAGCATTGTACTTTCCAGGAGCTAAACTTGGGGAAGATAATTGGCAGTGCTAAATTAAACAATGGCCTTTATTACTTTGAAGATGATCAAGATTACAAAATAAATGGAGCTCAAGGTTTGAGTAGTGTTAGTTCTAATCTTGTCAAGGATGAGATTATGCTTTGGCACTATAGACTAGGACATCCTAATTTTACTTATCTTAAAAAAATATCTCCTGGTTTATTTAAAGGTTTGGATTGTTCTCAGTTATTTTGTGAAAACCGTGTTTTGTCTAAGAGTCATAAGAATGTTTATTATCCTAGAACTTATCAAACTTCAAAACCTTTTTACTTAATTCATAGTGATATATGGGGTCCATCCAGGATTAATACTCTCACTAATAAAAGATGATTTGTGACATTTATTGATGACCATACTCGTGTATGTTGGGTTTATTTGATGAAAACAAAATCTGAGGTTGAACAAATATTTAAAATGTTTTATTTGATTATTGAAAATCTCTTTGCTACCAAGATTGAGATACTTCATACTGATAATGGAAGTGAATATTTTAAAGGAACTCTTTGAAGTTTTTTGACTGAAAAAGGGATTTATCATCAAACTACTTGTGTTAATACTCCTCAGCAAAATGGTATCGCGGAGCGTAAAAATAAACACCTTCTTGAAGTGTCACGAGCTATCATGTTTACCATGAATGTGCCGAAATATTTATGGAGAGAAGCAGTCCTAACTGCATCATATCTAATTAATAGAATGCCTACTCGTGTTTTGAACTATGTAACTCCTATTGATTGTTTAAAATGTTTTTTCCCTGAATCTCGTTTAGCTTCAAACCTACCTCTTAAAATTTTTGGATGCACAACTTATGTTCATAAACATAACAAAGAAAGATCTAAGCTTGATCCAAGGGCAGAAAAATGTGTTTTTATTGGTTATGCTTCCAACCAAAAAGGATACAAGTGTTTTAATCCTCAAACTAAAAAAATTATTGTCTCTATGGATGTTACTTTTCTTGAAAATCAACCTTTTTTTCAAAAACTTTCTCTTCAGGGGGAGATAAGAGATGAAGGAAATTATTTTGAAAGTATTTCGCCTACCTCTTTACCAAAAATTATTGATTCTACTGAAGAAACTAGTGAGTCGCAATCTGTTTTGCCAAACCTTTATGATCAATCCTTGACAGGGGAAGAAATACTACCCATTATGTGTAAAGAACATGGTAAAGAGCTCCTAACTTATTCAAGAAAACACAATCATCAAAGAAAGGTCATGGTTCCTTTAACACCTATTCAAACAAACTCTCTGAGGGCAGAATCTGATAGTACTCAAGGTATTCCTAATACTTCTTCTCATACTCTTTCTTTACCGAACGTTTCAAATAATGATATTGAGTCTAGTGATCTAGATATTCCTATAGCTATTAGGAAGGCTAAACGTTCCTATCATCCTACATTCCGATATATTTCCTATGTTAAACTCTCAAAAAATCATAATGCCTTTGTTTCTAAGTTATCTAACTTGTTTGTGCCGAGAAACATACATGAAGCACTAGATAATCCTGATTGGAAATCAGCAGTAATGGAAGAGATGAATGCTCTAAAGAAAAATGGGACTTGGGAAGTTGTTGATGTACCCAAAGATCATAAAATAATCGGGTGTAAGTGGGTGTTTACAGTAAAATGTAAGGCGGATGGGAGTATTGAAAGATATAAGGCGAGATTAGTGGCTAAAGGCTTTACTCAAACATATGGGATTGATTACCAAGAAACCTTTGCTCCTATTGCTAAAATCAATTCCATTCGGGTTTTATTGTCTTTAGCTGCTAATTATGACTGGTCATTACACCAGTTAGATGTAAAAAATGTTTTCCTAAATGGAGATTTAGAAGAAGAGGTGTTTATGAACGTACCACCAGGATTTGAGATGATGATGGGACAAGATAAAGTTTGTAAACTTAAAAAATCACTATACGGTCTCAAACAATCTACATCCCGATATTTTTCCTATGTTAAACTCTCAAAAAATCATAATGCCTTTGTTTCTAAGTTATCTAACTTGTTTGTGCCGAGAAACATACATGAAGCACTAGATAATCCTGATTGGAAATCAGCAGTAATGGAAGAGATGAATGCTCTAAAGAAAAATGGGACTTGGGAAGTTGTTGATGTACCCAAAGATCATAAAATAATCGGGTGTAAGTGGGTGTTTACAGTAAAATGTAAGGCGGATGGGAGTATTGAAAGATATAAGGCGAGATTAGTGGCTAAAGGCTTTACTCAAACATATGGGATTGATTACCAAGAAACCTTTGCTCCTATTGCTAAAATCAATTCCATTCGGGTTTTATTGTCTTTTGCTGCTAATTATGACTGGTCATTACACCAGTTAGATGTAAAAAATGTTTTCCTAAATGGAGATTTAGAAGAAGAGGTGTTTATGAACGTACCACCAGGATTTGAGATGATGATGGGACAAGATAAAGTTTGTAAACTTAAAAAATCACTATACGGTCTCAAACAATCTACATCCCGATATATTTCCTATGTTAAACTCTCAAAAAATCATAATGCCTTTGTTTCTAAGTTATCTAACTTGTTTGTGCCGAGAAACATACATGAAGCACTAGATAATCCTGATTGGAAATCAGCAGTAATGGAAGAGATGAATGCTCTAAAGAAAAATGGGACTTGGGAAGTTGTTGATGTACCCAAAGATCATAAAATAATCGGGTGTAAGTGGGTGTTTACAGTAAAATGTAAGGCGGATGGGAGTATTGAAAGATATAAGGCGAGATTAGTGGCTAAAGGCTTTACTCAAACATATGGGATTGATTACCAAGAAACCTTTGCTCCTATTGCTAAAATCAATTCCATTCGGGTTTTATTGTCTTTTGCTGCTAATTATGACTGGTCATTACACCAGTTAGATGTAAAAAATGTTTTCCTAAATGGAGATTTAGAAGAAGAGGTGTTTATGAACGTACCACCAGGATTTGAGATGATGATGGGACAAGATAAAGTTTGTAAACTTAAAAAATCACTATACGGTCTCAAACAATCTCCAAGAGCTTGGTTTGAACGGTTTGGAAAAATAGTAAAAAGTAATGGCTATCATCAAAGTCAAGCTGATCATACAATTTTTTATAAGCATTCGGAGAAAGGTAAGGTCTCTATCTTAATTGTCTATGTGGATGATATAATCTTGACAGGCAATGATTTTAAAGAAATAGCCGATTTGCAAAAAAAGTTGGCACGAGACTTTGAGATTAAATATTTGGGAGCATTAAAATATTTTCTTGGTATGGAATTTGCTAGATCAAAGAATGGTATATTTGTAAACCAAAGAAAATATATTCTTGAAGATGTGGTTGATAAGGAAAGGTTTCAATGCCTTATAGGAAGGTTAATCTATCTGTCACATACTCGTCCTGATATAGCCTTTGTTGTAAGCATGATTAGCCAATTTATGCACTCACCTGGACGGGAACATTTTGATGCAGCCTATAGAATACTAAGATACATAAAAGATACTCCTGGAAAGGGTCTTATGTTTCGGAAAAATAACAATCTTCAAATAGAAGTTTACATTGATGCAGATTGGGCTGGTTATATCACCGACAGACGGTCTATTTCAGGTTATTGCACTTTTATTAGAGGAAATCTAGTTACATGGCGGAGTAAAAAACAAAATGTTGTGGCTCGAAGTAGTGCTGAGGTAGAATTCAGGTCTCTTGCTCATGGGATTAGTGAGGCAATTTGGTTGAAAAGAATGTTGAAAGAATTGAAGGTCTCGATGTCTTATCCTATGAAAGTATACTGTGACAACAAGGCAGCTATTTCAATCACACACAACCCAATTTTGCATGATAAAACAAAACACATTGAGGTGGACAAACATTTCATTAAAAAGAAAATAGAGAGTGGATCAATTTGCCTTTCCTATGTCCCAACTACTGATCAAATAGCTGACATACTCACCAAAGGGCTACACAAAGGACAATTTGAAGTTTTAGTTAGCAAGCTAGCTATGGAAGATATCTTCAAGCCAGCTTGAGGGGGAGTGTTGCAAGATTCACAGGATTAGGTTATATTTGGGTATCAAGATTATTTTCTTTCCTAAATAGTTTTGATTGTACAGTTGTTTTTATTCTGTAATTTATTCTCTTTGATTATTTCTTCTTTTAGCTCCATTGTACAGCTAGAAATATGTTCAATACAAATGAGGAATAAATAATTCCATTCTACCATTAAAGTTTGCACAATCCATTAAGGAAGAGAGAGATGTTATTTAATCATTGTTATTACCTGATTGACTGCTGAGTAAGCAGAAAGAAAATCGAGGTATTTGTTGCCTTCTGGATCCCATATAGAAGATCCCTTTGCTTGTGAAAACACGACAGGGACTGGATGGTAACTAAATTAAACCATAAAAGTGGAGTTTTAGTCAGCAAGAAGAGCCAAGTAAATTATATGAAAGAAAGAGCAGAGCAAATGTTGGGCAAAATTCATTAAAACCAAGTTAAAGAGCAGAGAAAACTTTTACACGGACCAATTAGATTACAGAGAAAACTTTTACACGGACCAATTAGATTATCCTAAAAAGTCATCGTCTTTTGCTACTCGAGGCATTAAAAATAAAACCCAGAAACCAGCAACAGAGAACAAAATCGAAGTGTTAAGATAACCATAGAAAAATTACCCAGATAGAACGAATGAAAATGATGATTACGAGATATAGAAGGATAAAGATGAAAACTTTACTTGTGGGCACTGAATTCATACTCCAAGTTGATGAGTTGTTGAGAAGAGGAAGCAGAGGTTCCTTCAGGAAGAGCGCCATAAGTTCTCCTCGTTTCCCTACAAACTCGGCTCAACAAACACTGGAGTGGTCTCTTAGCTGATGCCATTGATATAGAAATGCAAAAGCCTAAATTAATAGGACTGGATATTGAGATCAAATTCAATCTATATTTTATTGTGGCGCTCAAAACCAGGCCGAAAGATCTTCACTTTAATTATTTCTGAAGAACGTAAATGGTGCTCGTGTTAATAATTTAATTTATCTCAGGGGGTTGTTTATTCTTTTATCATATACTATAAGATTTATAGAGCAACATTTGTTTTTGTGAGAAAACTTGGCAAGAAGAGAAAAGGATTGTTATTGTCAATTTCTGATTTTTACGCTTCTCTATGATTTGCCGTCAGATTGTGCGGTGATATGATCCATTTACCGATGCATATCTTATAATCATAAAATAATATCCTGAAAATCCCAGTCAAGTAGGCAAAGAACAACAGAATTCATAGATAGATAAAATCTTCATCTGAATCTACACTTGAATACATAGATAGATAAAATGGCTCAAATTTACACCAGACAATAATTGATACAAAGTTTGAACATAAATTGTCCATTTCAAAAAGTTTATGGGAAAAGAAAATGTGAGAATTGCTCGTATTAGAATTACGTGCTGTGCTGCCAAACGGGCTATATGTAAAAAAATTGTTGGGACAAATTGACCCTACTTTCTGTTTTTACCGTTACTACAAAGAAATTATATTCATTAATATAATTTATCCTACCAAACTATAGCTAAAGGTACCAACGTAAATTAGGCTGTTGGCGTTCTGGAACAGGCTAAAAAAAATTTTCAAAAGTTGCATGATAACCTGCTTCATTCAGGTTCATTTGGTAATTAGCATTGTTATTAAAACCCGATTGGCTGGTAGGACCGATTTAACTGTAAACCGCTAGCTGTATGATCGGTTCAATGCATAGAAACTGAACTGAAAAAAAAACCATTTAATTTATTATATATATATATATATATATATATATTTATGTTTTTTTTAAATTGGAAGACAAGAAAGTGGAGTACACCTATAGAATCCATTTAATTGGAACGTTATCTAATATCTATGCAATATTACAACTCAGAAAGGTCACAAGGATAAAAAGACGGGCTTGTCCTCTAAGTTCTTTCGTTGGAATCAGGTGTCCATCTTACTTCCAAAACTAAAATTCATTCTTTTTATATTATACCCTATTAATGTTACTAAAATTGTTTATTTTAAAATTACTCCACCACTCATTCACATACTTCATCATGCAAAACAGATAAATCCTCCCATTAAATAATCCTTTTCTTTTTGAACCATGGCATTGTAGTGGTCAAATGGTGATTTGAGAAGATTTTGAACCCATGAATATAAGTATTTCATAGTTCAAATTTATCTAAATTTTTAAAACAATTTGGTAATTTCTCATAATTTTCTGTATTTCTTTTATTCTCTTTCTAGTCTTGTTTAATTTTAAAAATTCCTATTATATTATAATATAACCCTAATCTCTTTTATCAAAAATATTTTTATCTTTCTTTCTTCCCTAATAAACCCACACCATACCATCTTTTCGAACATATCAACACTATGCTATATCAATCGTACCTATGACCAACCTCATTCAAACAAGATGTAAGTATTCATGCAGTATATGTTAACAATAAGAAAATAAGTACATTAGTTGAACTAAATACTGCAAAAATATCAAATTATTTTCTTGTTATGACATTGTCAGTAAGAAAAACAGAACAGGCAAAAACTATTTTTAAGTTTTTAAATTTAAAATTTTTTACATTGAGTCCAAAAAAAATTAATTAGATTTGTATAAAACTATCTCAATGCAACAAGTTCTCCAGATACGGCAACAGGTCAGTACACCAGAGTGTGTGTGTGTGTCAACTAAAGAATACAAAACTATCACAATGCAACAGCTTTTTAAGCAAATAATTTCTGTTTCTTCCCACCCAAACTACTGGCTCATCAATATACCTCCATTGCTACTGAGAGAGGATATTAACACCCCTTCCCCCCCCCCCCCCCCCCCCCTCCCAATTATGGTTAGTCTTGGAACATCCCTTGCAAATGTAATAAAATGGGCACGGAGAGATGCAAAGATTAAAGAAACTTATGCATGATGGTGGGCAAAGGAGGTAAAACTTGCTCATCAAAGCAGACCAACTAGCACAACCCTAACAAGATAAGGAACTTAGTCTAAAAGTGTCTTAACAAGAAAAAATACTAGATACTGAGTCAGTTTCTCCTACCAGACCAAAATTAGTATAAAAGAATTCAGTCATAACCATGACACAATCCAAAGTTTATGATTCCTGTCAGGCCAACATTAGTATAAAGCTTTGTAACTATGGTACACTCCATAATATTGAGAACTTTCAACTATAAAGGGACTCTGCCAGCCAATTACCAAAATTAAGCTAAAGATACGTTGTTCTGGACAGCATTCTAGGTGTTTAGATTAGTAATGCTTTATGAACTATTAAGGAAAAAACAAAGCCCCCTAACTGGAAGCGCAGAAAATGGATATTTGTGCTGTAAATGAATATTTCATGCAAAAGAATTTAAAAAGATCAGTTGTCAAATATAGGAGAAGGGCTGTGGCATTGGAAGAATAGATCATTTGGATCATTCGTGCAAAACTGCATCTGTGTAGATATTCATACTCTGCACAACATTGATCGCTATTAGCCCCACAAAATGGGATTGGCCAGTTGCCTAATGGTTCATCTCCTCAATCTCAAGCTAAAAGAGTTTGGGGGGCCAGTTGAAATCCTGGTATTGGATCCCAGGCCATCAATCCCCAGAAAAACATACAAGAGAATTTAAAGTTATAGCAGGTTAGGAATAGAAAGGAGAGAGTTATCCATCATTGTTAAATTCAGGATCTGTGAGAGTCAAATAAACCATAAGGAAAAGCAATTCAGCAACTATTCAGCAAAAGTCAAGAGATAACTTTACTGCCATTGCATAACAGCCGCACCATATAACATGCAAGAACTGTTGTTTCTGCTCAAAAAATTTAAACCAGTCCCAGCTAGATGACAGCTAGACTGAATTATAGAAATGAAGTATTTATGGAAAATATAACATCCCGCAGAAGTAAGACACCATAAAAAGAAATCAATTTATTGGAAGAACCTTTTATCAAGAACATAAAAAATATCATTGAAAATAACTTAAGAAACAAAAAGATCTTTTAACTTCAAATTATCAGGGATGGTACTAGATTTAAAGCAGAAGGGAGTCTATTGTGAAGTTAAATTAATAAATTATAGTAGATCCATAGAAAAAACACTGGAGAGAGAGAGAGAGAGATAAATATAGAGGAAGAGAAGCAGCAGAGCAGAGAGAGAGAGAAGCAATAGAATGTAGGTACAAGGATCTTAAACATATGCTAAGATTAATTGTTGAGCTTAAAAGTTTTGGGCATCTATTATTAACTAAGCTGCTAAAAACAGCTATTACTAATGAGAAAAAAAAAAAGGGACAAAAAAATAGTTGATCTATAACTCAAGTTATCACTGGCATCACCAGATGTCAATTGAATTTAGAAGCAGCAAGCTCAGGTGCAAAGGAAAGCAGAAACTTGATTGTTCCAGAAAAGATGGGTAAAGTTATGTACTTGACACAGCTATCAGACACAATGCTAAAAAAATAAGTTTGATTATGCAACTTAAATTAGGAGGGATACCTTAAGCTTTGAAAAAAGAAAAAATGTTTTGATTGACATACAAGAATATTCAAACCAAAAAAACCTGCCCAAACGAATTTTAATAGAATGTACGCTGAAAAAACAAATGAAGTGTAATTGGCAGAATATGTGCAAGAAAGGTGAGTATTGAGAAAACTCAAGCTCAACGCTATCTAACAATATATACTGTCCCTGTGACTTTCTAACTTCATGAATCAGAAACGTCACATGATTCAGCTAAGAGGAAATGAAGAAAGCAAAAGCTCCAAAGTATCATCCTTACTTTCTTATAAGAGGAATTAAAAACCAATTGTGATCTGCATTAGAAATGCAAGAACAAGGAAAACAACAAGCAGAGATTCAAGAACCAATGGCACAGCATTTTGAATTATTGCGAGAGATGAGACACTAACGAGTAGAGAGCAAGAGATTGTACGGCCAGAAAACAACACATTTATTATGAGTTTGGCAACATGGAAAACTGAACACTTTTCATGACGATTGTAAAATTAGAGAATAAACAATACTGGAAATAAGGTTGGCTTGGCTCCACATAAGTATGATTAAGACCTGATAAAACAAAACGAAGGGAAAGAAAGAACCTATAAAGTTCTAAGATCTGCAGATTGAGGAAATGATTAAGCAACAAGGGTAGAGACCTTTGCCCATGAATATAAATCAGCCTGAATCTCGCATATGATCTTGAAAGTCAGTGTTATGTAAGAAACAGGAGGAATCCAGCTGTAGAAGCCTAGAATGAAGTCCCTTCCAGATGAAACCTAAAGGAACTAAAGGTCGATTTTGATGAAGAAAGTTCCAGTAATTTAACTATTCACCTTCGGATATCAAGAGACTTGCTCTCAAAAGTTAGGTGGCCATTATAAATGCCTGGATCAAGTTTTCAGCAGCTTGTTTCTGCTCTGGCGTGCCAGATATATGTGCAATACGATCACCCCTAGCAGACTTGGCCTCAGATATCTCGATAATTGCTCCAGATATCTGAAACAGAAACAAGAAAGCACAAGAACATAATTAAATCATATTTTGTGCCAAAATATGGTTGGGAAGCAAAGAGCAAATACAGAGCAAAAGATTTTAGAGTTTTTCTATTATATATCAAACAATGACTACTGCACTATCAAGCAAAAGATTTGAAAAATGACTAGTACCACAACCAATTGCCCACGAAACAATTGCCAATGCCAACAAGAACAAGAGGAATGATTTAAATAACTTTAACTTAATACAAAAAGCAAAAATGTGGTGCTTATTAAGGTGCCAAATCAAGCAAAGGTATCACAAATACACAATATAGAACATAGGGAGACTTTATTCATCATCTCAATCCTGAAGCCCAATAACTCATCATCATGAAGACTAAATTATCATATCTTTTTCTGCATCAGATTTGCTTACAAGAACCTACCAGATATATTCATCGCTGGACACATATTACCATGACAAAGAACCACTATGTTATGATGATGGGGACCTAAAGTAAAAACTGTATTTCCACCCTTTGTTCAGAATGCAGGCATTCTTTAATAACATCAGAACAAAGTATCTAGTATATGTAGCATGTTCAGGGTGATGAGAAAAAGGATTAATATACCTTTCGGATGTTGGCAATATTAGCCCCTCCTTTGCCCAACACTTTACCCACTGCATTTGCAGGCACCAACATGTCTAAGGTTGAGGGTGAAGGCAACCTGAGAAAGTGCAAAAGATCAGCTTGAATGGAATGTATAGGCACCATTAGAAACAAGATGATCTCAAGAATTTAAGAACAAAATGCACGAACTCTACATACAGCTTAGCTGATGAATATGAGGACATTGAGCCGTAGCCATTGTCTCCCATCTGGAGGGAAAAAGAGGGTATGAGTACTAGCAGAAGTTGCAAGAAACAAAAACTAACAAATCTTTTTGAGGAAAACATTTCAACTATAGCTGCAGACTATCAATAAATAAATAAATAATATACAAGGTAAACAATGAGAAACTATGAGAAGAAAATAAAGTAACAATTCAAACATACATAACAAGATCTAGAGACGTAGATGCATTTTTGTGCTCCTCAAGGAAATTTTTTTTCACCTTAAAACAATTGATTCTAGTTTGATTGAACAGTTTAGGGGCTACCTGAAAATATATTGATATATAGTACAGGTCATGGGACTTAACTGTCGGGTGCAGTGTATGAGAAACATCAGATACACATAGCTTTCCCCTAATATTGCATTTCCATAGTTTGAAATGATAACATCCTAGACATAAAGGAGCAACATTATTACAGCAAGAAGGCTCATCCGTTCTGAGAGGTCTTGTCTTAATCCAAAAATTGTTCATGATTGACCTAAGTATGTATATAAACAGCTAGAAAATCTGGTTTAGGAACCTAATCAAGGACATAAGTGATTAGCCTAATTGGTGCAGCCTACAAAATCTTAGGTCAGTATAATGTGTGCATCACTGGGACCTTGCATCTCTGATGACAAAAAAGAAACCCCTATTCAATAGGATCAGAGACCCAATTGTGAAGAACCAAGAGAAGAAACGTTAGAAATCTGTTTTGATCAGAGAACAGCACCCAATTTCAGGATAACAAATTAAACTTGATTCTGAAACACTGTAAGAAATTTTAAAAAATAAGAATGTGAAAATCAGGGAAGACATCCAATCAAATGTGGTGTCAACTAATCTGTCAATAATTAGAAAAAAAAAATTATGATATAAGAAAGCCGAATTAGCGAAAAATGCACTAGAAACATTTTTATTAAGATTAATGGAAAAAGCAATTGAGTAAACTTATCACAAAAGATTAGTTAACTTATCATAGAAGATGCTTTTGCATAACCTTAAATCAGAGCAGAAGAAAAATAGCACCAGCAATTTGATTGATCTTATGCATAATAAAACAAGGGGTCACAAGACACATCATTCATCAATTCACTAGTTCTAAGCTCCTGAATGACTATAGGAAGACTATAAAATAACTATAGATAATAACTATCAGATGTTAATTATGAAACTGGTAGCAACAAAATTTTCCCAAACAGTGACATACCGATAAAGATCCATAGCCATAGAGGCTGCTTGATGAAAGCAGGCCCAGTCCACTTCCAGTTTCAGCCCTCTGATCATAGTAGAGTGAAGCAACAGGTGGAATGGAAGGCAATAGAGATGCTGAAATGGCAGAGCCACATGAATACAAAGAATCAGCCCCAACTGAAGGATTACGACCACCTTCTTTTTCTTTCAATACATCATCTCTGAGCCTCAAAACAATCTGGACAAGTGCATCTCTGACACTACCAACTTCTCCTAGCACCTACAGAGGTACAAGGTCTCTAAGAAAAAACTGCAAATGAAAAGCGAAGAAAACAAAAGCATGGTAAAGTTCACAAGTCAAACCTCAACAAGCTCATCATTGGCACCAGCACATCTGGGTTTCTCCCCTTTTGATATGCGTACATCAGCTTTGGTTCTCTTCCGAATTTCATTTACAATTGAACCACTTTTCCCAATAATGCACCCAATAACTTTAGATGGCACAAGGAGTCGCATTCTACCAGTGTCATCATCTTCATCATTTATCTTCTCTTGGAGCAATAAAATAGCTTCAACTGCCATGGATTTCAAATCATCGGGAGACTGCAACAACGATAAAGTAAATGACCAACAGTTAACATGTTCTATGAGAAGGGCACAGTTTTAAAAGCAGACAACCTTCCAGCATCACCATTCTTTTCATGAGAACCATTTTCTCACCAATATCTGAATTAGCTCATGCTGGCATATTAAAATGCATTTAGAGAGCCCACATAAGCTGAGTCACGCTATAAAACACAAGTACATTTGATGCATCTTTTTGATAGAATCTTTCGTCTGAATTAGGCAGAACACATTCTGAAGCCCTAAACTTATTGATTTTTGGCTATTGAGCCCCTATACATTTATTTTGTCACATTGAACCCTCATACTTTTTTTCTCTTTTTCCGTTTTTTGAGTCCTTGCATTTTCCCTTCAGTTCTGAAAATATATAAGTTCTGAAAATTATATATTTTCACCCCAAAACTCATGTCTCTTTTTCAGCACAGTTTTTTTTTTTTATCACTTCCTACAACACTCTAACATTATTTTCTTCAGTATACTTCCTACTAGATGAATTTAAAATAAAATAAGAAAAATAAATATAATAAATACAAATAAATTTAACTTAGGCAAAAAATTGAGAGTTACTTTAGATCTTAGCATTGCTAGGAAAATGAATTTTGATCTCTGTTAATTTTTCATAGACATTAAAATAATCAAAACTACCAACAAAACCCAAAGGCTCTCTTTCTTTCTTCTTCTTTTTTTTTGTAAAAAAAAAAGCATTTAACTTTATATTTTACCTTTACACTAATACTATTAATTTTTATTGAGTACATAACTTGGAAAAATATAAAAACAAAATAAAGTTTAAATATAATTTTCAACATCAATATAATAAAAGGATATGTGCAAGTTTTGCTCCTTATTAGATGAATTTAAAATATTATGCATGAAAATAAATATAGAAAACACAAATTCATTGTTCTAAATGTCTTGAAAAAAAATTATCAAAATACTAAAGTTTTCTAAGCAGTCACTTAAAAAATTAATGCAATATAATAGGTTTCAGCCATAAAAATTCAACTTGGTAGTTTTAAATACTTTAATGGATATGAAAAATTAACATGATCATTCATAAGATCAAAAGCAACTCTCGTTTTTGCCTGAATTAAATTTTTTGTATTTATCATATTTATTTTGCTTATTAATTATTTTAAATTCATCTAATAAGGAGCAGAACTAGATATAAGAAAATTAGAGTCCACGAAGTAAATTTTAAAAAAAAAAAAGAGAGAGATTATTCTGATAAAGAAAAATAAGTTTTGGGGTAAAAATGTAATTTTCAACACTTAAGGGAAAATGAGAGGACTCAATAAACAAATAATTGAAGTATAGGGACTCAATGTAACAAATAAAAGGTGCTCAATAGCCAAAACTAAATAAGTTTAGGGACCTCAGGATGTGTTTTGCATCAAAATTATGCAAATGCAAATAGACATTTTGGTATATAAGTGCACCCCACATATAGTTTAAGTACTCGTAAGAGTCGAAGCTGTGAAAAGGAAAAGAAATACAAGAAGAAGAAAGATGAGGAACAGACCTCTGTTGACGTCATGGAAATGACACACTCGTCACGATCAGCTTTTGTATCATCAACCTCAATACGAGCTCCACTAGCCTGCCTTATGCCTTTAATGGTGCCACCTCCTCTACCAATTACACGCCCAATCTTGTCAAAGGAACACAAAACCCTTATGATTAACTCCTCAGATCTAGAGGCACTGCCAAAACTAGGAACTACAGGGAGAGTGGAAGAATACATAGGCCATGTACTGCCTGTATCTCCATAACCCTGGATTTCTGGCACATGTGTGGAGCCTAAGATTGGAGGAACTGATCTAGAAGAGACAATTGGATCAGAAGTTGGATATAATCCGCCCGGTGGATAAATAGGGACATCAGATGGTATAATAATGCTCGGAGGAGCTTCTGGCACAGTTGTCTCAAGGGGAATCTCTTCCTTAGGATTGAACTTATACATAATTACAGAAACTGCAAATAATGCTTTCTTCACAGCTCCTGATTCACCAGCAATCTGAGTTTTTTTTTCAAGATGAAAAAGAAAAAAAAAAAAAAAAACTGTTTAGCCCCAAGTAAGAAATATCACAATGCACTAGCAGGGAAATGAGCTAGATTTTCTAGGGAAGTCAAGCCCAAAAATCCACATATTCCATCCTCAAACGCATACACACACACATTGCCCACATAAACTCAAAAGAACATATATTCAAAAAAGAAGCCCTACGCAAAGCAATGGACCATTTTTTTCCCCTCACAAGCAGGGAGAAGGCACTAAAGAATGCCAAATCTATGGAACCCCTTCACAAACTTGAATATCATTTACAAGGAAGTTGACGATGAAGAGCCTGAGCCATCCCTCCCAAAGTCACAATTCTTGAGAACTGAGACCTCAGTATGCTCACATGTCATTGTGCAAGAAATTTGAGGCCTGTGACCTCATTTTGTTAAGAGTATGTAGTTGATCTTCTCATTTTGAAAATAATAAAGAACTAAATAAATATATCTGCAACTTAAAGTTTAAGCATTTCACACTGCAAATGACAATTAAGCTAGAATCCCACCCAACAAATTCCAAAGCATCAAACATTATTAAAGCAAAGGGACTTAAAATGATACATGTGTGGTCCAAAGGAGAAAGGAATTGAGACTATAGCATACTGTCTCATTTATTCAGATAGCATTCATACGTGATAAGAAAGCTAGAGTCTTGGTCAGATACTTCTCAAACAAGAACAGCAACTGGCTTTAAAAACCAGCCTATGTCCAATTTCGAGCCTTTTCTTAACGGAAAAAGGGTTCGGCAGTTAAAAGATCTGCATTTACATTTGTGGGAAATTCAGACTATTTAGAATTGCAGTAAACAACTAGCAGATAAATTTCTTCTAGAAAACACCATACATGCTATATGAATTTCTTCTAGAAAACACCTAATATGCAACAGACTAACCACAACAAAGTTGTCAAAGTCCATAGCACATGAGTGAGTTGGCTCAGAGGCATCCTTTGCAGTAACTTTAATATTTGCCCTTGTCTTGCTTCTCAATTTCTTTATAGTAGTGCCAGCCTTACCAATGATATTTGCGGACTGGCTAGATGGGACAAGAATTTGACATTCCTCCCTATCCTTCCACCTCTTTTCTGAATCAGCAGTAGTCGCAACTGCATTTGAAATTGCAGCATGAACCCTAAGGAGAGCATCCTGGGCAGCACATAATGGTTCACGTTCATCAAACTCATCATCAACCTCAACATCTTCCTTTTTCTTGGCATAGCAATAGATTGTAATGACCCTATCCTTGGCACCAGGAAATGGATCCACCACCTTAACCTTTGCTCTTGTATCTTGCCTAATTGAATTTATAACTTTCCCATTTTTGCCAATAACACTTCCTATAACCTCATCAGGGCACAGTATTCTATAAACAATAAGTTCATCATTGCACTTCTCGTCCTTTTCATTAACCCGTCTTTTCTGATTCTTATTGCCTCCATCATAAGCTCTGTACGGCCGAGATCGTTTCCCATTCTCACCCATTTTATGGAGCATCAATTGACTTCTGAAACCACAAAACAAGTATAAAGCAGTCAAAATTGAACGTAGAACACACACAAAACAAGTTTCATGCGATTGATATTTGAAAAGCACTAGAACACAAAAATCAAGCAGAGAGTACCAAACATTATTCAAACAATACAAAAGGCTCAGACCAAATTACAAGACTGATGATATGAAACTTGAAAACAAATTCATTTAAGCCACCCCTCAAAGGAGAAAGGAAAATCATTATAATAATAAATTAAAAAAAATTCAAACAAATTAAAATTTATATGGAATTGAACCTTTAAGCTAAATTTGCGCAAATAAGACTATCCATCAACTGAATTCCTTCTTAATTCAATGAAAAAAGCGTGCAAAGAACAAGTGGTTCGTCAGGGAAGGGAAAAAAGGAAATAAATCAAAAGCATATAATTTGAAGAGATAACGCAGATTAATAGAGTAGCTAAAGTGATTCTCCGCCACTAGGAACAAGAAAGATCCGCGAACTGTATAATATCCGTACCAGAGAATGACGTCTGAAACAAAAACCCTAAACAGAAAAGAGAGATAACTTGCAAATGAAACCCTTCCTTAGATGCGCAGTCTGCTCCTAAGTCAATTACGGTAATTTCATTTTTCTAAGGGTTTTTTATTATTATTTTAGCTTTTTGAGAACGGTACTTTGAAACGGCTTGTCGCATCTTTGGTTAATATTTTAGGGGAAGACTCGCTTGACGTTGCCCTCACGATACTATTTACAATGTTAGAGAACCTCGTCCCATTTACGTGGGGCTTATTTTTATCATAGATAGATGGGGTGGAGAGGTTAGTATTTATAATTAATGAGAATAAAAATATAAGTTATATTCGCATCAAAATAAGGATAAAATTATCTATTTACTATATATATAACAAAAAAATTTTAAAAAATAAAGGAGGCAATTTACCCCTTCTTATCTAAGTGGTTGTGCCCCGGTACATTCTGCATCACATAAGTGCAGATTTTTTCCTCAAAGCACAAGTTTAATTTTAAATTTCATTTATGGTTTTATATAATTTTTTTATTAAAAAAATTGACGTGTATTCATATTTGTTCTCTTGGAACCTGCACTTTCGATTGAAAAAGTTTGCCAATTTTGCTCTTGATAAATCATATATTTTTATAGTAGAAAGAAATGATCCTGAGTAGGAAAGAATGGGAGGTAAACGTGCACTCGAGAACTTAGATGCCAATCGGACTAAAGCATTGAGTCTTGCAAAAGGTGTTTGCCCAATTGTACCAAGCGTTATCACTCCGATACTTAAGTTAGTAATTGGAAAGAAAGCTCTTTGAGAGAGAGAATATGGATAAAAATTAGAGAGAAATACTATGTGAGTTTATAGAATGAACATGTTATTTATAGAGCTAAGAAACTTAAACAATATTCTTCAATAATAGGCATACTCTGAAGCAGGTATAGCCTATTGTTGAGGTGATGGTGTGATATGCTTTTTCTAGAAGCTTAAATACCGCAAGTATACGGTGTACCGGTTATAGTACTTCAGATATCGATCCCACAAGGAAATGTTGATTTTAATCACCCATTATTGCTACTCAATTTTAATCTTGTTTACGATGTTCAAAAGTGAAAATTAATTCTAACTACTCTATTGCATAAATTAATTAAATCCTAGATAAGTATAATCAAAGAAGACAATATATATTATGAAACTAAATAATCATGTATTTGATACCATTATTTTAATTATAATTTTTAATCTTATTAGTAAGCCAAGTTGGAATAAATTTCTAATACACTCTCTCGATATGTATTAGAATGCCTAAAACATGCAATTAAGGTACTAATTCTCAACTCTCGTTAATGAACCAGATAATTTTAATAACACGTTTTAAGATTATCACCAACCTATAGCAATTATCTCCACATGTGATCTCTCAAACTATGCTTTGATAATGAATTTTCTATTAACTTTCAATAAGATGTTGCTCTCGCTAACTCCCTTATTTATGATCATTTTGTTAATTTTTAGAGAAGGAATTGCACATTGAAGGTCGTCTTCCTTAACTTATAAAGATACTAATATAATTTTAATAGTAAATTCTACACTCAAAGATTAACTAAGTAAATGGAAATAGAAAATTGTCATATATAAACAAATGCAAACATAATATTCATGTAAAGATTACAAGGAAGAAAAATAAACATAAGAACAAGAAGAAGGGGATCTCTCAACCCTTTTCCCTTCACACAAGATGTCTTCTCCCTTGCTTACTTGTCTCCTCTTCAAGTCATGAAAAGTTAAACAAAAGCACTAAAGAAAAATTAATATTCTTAGGATCACAAAAATCAAATTCTCAAAATTCATCCTTTCAAACTCTGTTTACTTAGCATATATATGCCTCCCTAAAAGACATGGCTATTCAAAGATAACCCTTCATACAAGTTGCCATTGTTCATAAAAAATTGCATCACTTCAGAAATTCAACTGCTCATCCGCACTGTGTCGCGACCTCGCAACTATTGTCGCGCTCGCGACAAGACACGCTGTTGCTTGGCTGGCTCCACTGGCTGTCGCGAGCTCTCCTCTTCAGTTGTCGCCCTCACGACAATGCGCGCTTCTAGTTGCTGGCCTGGTTCTCTTACCTTCTTGTTGTCGCGAGCTCTCCTCCTTGTCGCGCTTGCGACAATACCGTTACAACTCTCATTCCTCTCCTTCTTCCCATTGACTCCTTTAAGCTTTAATTCATTCCCTTCTCCTATAAAACAAATAAAACAACCACACACACATAAAACACATAAAAGAAACAAAATATAGATAAAATACCTAAATAATAAACACAATACTAAACAAAACCACACATTAAAACACACTAATTATGAGCTTTTCAAGCTCATATCAATTTCCCGCACTTAAACTTTTGCTTGCCCTTAAGCAAAAACTCAAAATGTTAGAAACCATCAAAGCTCAAACATTTAAAACATAAAACATAAAATATGGAGTTGTCCTTCTTAAGATTCTCACAAATTAACACATGCAAGGTTTCTTTAACATATTAATTATTGAGTCAATGTCAACAAATACCAAAACAAAATCTTGGATCTATAAGGTTTAATACTCATATGCACCCAATAAGATAAATAAGAGAATGCAAAGTATAATTATATAAAGCTCTTAAAAACCTTATCTCTTATAACATGTACTCTAACCTAGCAAGTGATACAAAATGTAGAGTTATTCTCACATAATTTGTGCCTTACACCACTCAAGTGTTTAGTGGATAGTGTTTAACTCATATTTCCTTTTGTACTACCACATACCATAGGCTTGTATTAAATAAAAATCTCCATCACTAGCATAAAATAATGCACAAAATCAAAAAGGTCTTTAAAGGGTTATAGCTTGGCTTAGGTTAAGGTAGGAATACTTTTGGGATAAGTAGCTCATGTATGTGGAAAAACATAGCAAATACTCAAACAAGTAATACTTTATATTGCAAAAATTGCACTAAAGCATGATATCTATCCTTACTAATGAAATTCCTATAATCCCTTTTAATGATTCTTCAATTTCCACTAGTATTCACCTAAGCTCAACTTCAACTAGTTGCTTCTCTTACTTTTGTTTTCTTTTTAAGGCTCAAAACAAACTAGTGTAGTATTTATTTTTTTTTCTTTCTTTTTTTTATATGGAAATATTATTGGCTTTAAACTTAGGGATCAAAAAGGATTCATACCATGCTTATAAAATGTCAATACTATATCCTACTCATCAAAGCATTACTATATCTTCCACATAAGGGTTCAAAAAGAAAGTTTTAATTCACTTTAAAATGGATATAGGCTCAATATAAGCTTATGAATAAAATGGTTGTAGGCTCAAAATGGCTACCTAAAGTCAAAAGGATATGTTTTTAAAGCAAGCCAAAATGGTGTAATTTAAGTGCCCTTATCATTTTTCATGCACATCTCATACTAAATGTGATCTCAAAAATTATCTAACACAAGTTCTAGAGTAATGAATAGAAGAGGAATTCTCTCAACAAGACAATGTTAAGGCTCAAAAGCTCACCATGGCTATGACAAAACTCTACATCATGTTAAACTCACTATTCTAAAGCACATATATAAAGAAACTTGGTCTAAAAGAACTATATACCAAAGTACTTTACCTAAACATGCCTATCTATGGAAGCATAATCATATTAAAACTAAAGATCCTTAATTCTAAGTTAGTAAATGCATCCAATAGACTCATAATTAACATGCAAAGATTAATCACATATGTTAATAAGCAATAACCTCACAAGGAATAACTCCATAACACAACTTAACATAAAACATAAGGAATTTAAAACTAAACCTATATGCAAACTAACAACTAGCTTCCCCACACTTAAAGGACAATGTCCTCATTGTGTAAGCAAGACTCCACAAGAACAACACATAAAACACAAACAAATACTTAATAAAAACAAACACAAACAAAAGAAAAACTTAAAATCGGAGAGAGGAACATTACTGAGATGGTCCACTTGGGGACCTCGGTGGAGAAGGAGTGAAAGGAATATTTTGATGATGGAAGAAGGAAAGAAGCTTGCGGCTGAGGCTCTTATGACTTTTGTGCATTTGTTTGACATTTGCTTCAAGGGAATCCATCCGGGCCGCCATGCTTTGATTTGCAGCCTCAATCCCATCCAATCGAGCCATGACTCGCTGCAAACCAACAACTTCCTTTTGTTCAGCACCGACACTTGGCTCATCCCTAGCACCTCCATCCATACCAAAATCACTAGCTGGTGCAGCTTCATCGTCATCATCAGCATCATCTGAATCACCAGATGCAGCAGCAGTAGACGTTTAAGGTGTTTTCCCTTTTCCTTTGGCTCGACTAGTACCCGTTTTTTATGCAAAACGTGATAAAAACTGCGGAGGCCAAGCTCCTCTATCTAAAACATGGGAGTTACGCAGATAACGGATATCCATTAAAGTCACACGCTCATTTTCATCCAACACAAAATTGCCTAAGTCACCTAAACACCCTAAAATGATGCCGGTTACCATGTGACACATGCCTACTGTTTTAGTTTTAGCAATGGATGCATGGTATAACCCATCAAAAATAAAATCTATTGAACATGGTGTTGTACGTAACATTAACAAATCAAGCACAAACAAGTCTTTGGTTTGCACCTTTGTGCTTTCTACGCGTCCAAATAAGGCATGGCATAAATATTTATGAAATAAAAACAAGCCATTATCCTTAATAAGTCTATTAGACGCATTTTTATTATTGAATTCATGCAAACCAGTGAGTGTTGTCCAAATTGGCCGGTGATCAAACAAGTTGGAATTAAAACGTTTTCCTTTCAAAGGAAAACCAAACCAATCATGCATTTCTTCAAAACCAAATATAAACTCAGCACCCTGATGTCGAAATTTAAATTGAGTTTTTTTATTGTCTACACAGGCCAATGTAACAAAAAATTTCACAGCCTAATCCCTCCTAATAGGAAAATTAATGACAGAAAATTTCTCCCATTTCATGTATTTGATATACTTATCAAATTGAGCAGTTAAACCTAAATCCTTAATCAACTCATTGTCTAAATGCAACATGCCCACATATGTTTTGGTGTTAAAAAACTGAAACTTTTTGCCTTCGTCTTCAGAGTATATAGGGAAGGGACACTCAAACCTGGCTTGAAGATACTCAAAAGGTGGTGTTGGCGGAGAACTTGGCTCTGCAACTGGTTGATTATCCTTGCGTCCAATGGATTTTGTGCGTACCATTATGGAAAATAGAGAAATCCAAGCTGAAATCACAGTAATAAGTGAAGAAGAAAAAGAAACAACACAGAATCCAACAAAAACTCTCCACAAAATCAAAGGAGAAATAACAGAGGAGAAGAAAACTCAAAACTTTGAGAGAAAAACTTTGAAAACTAACGAGTAGCTGAATGTGGGAAGGTGAATAGTTGAGGTAGGGTTTTAACTATATATAGGGAAAGATGAAAAGGTAGCTAAAACCCTAAGAAATTCAAATCCCGTATCCTGTCGCGACCTCGCGACACTGTCGCGCTCACGACAAGGCATGGTATTTGCACTAGCGAGCTCGCGAAACAGGTCGCGCTCGCGACAGAGACTATATGCCTAATCCTCCAAATCATTAGTCGCGATCACGATGGTGTCGCGCTCGCGACAAAGCCATTTTGCCTATCCTTATTATGAAACAGTCGCGAGGTCGATGATGTCGCGCTCGCGAAAGAGCTCTGTGTCCCATTTCCTACATCCATGTCGCACTCACGACAAAGATGAAATTTTATGTCTTTTTCTTCTCTTTTTTTTTCTCTTCTTTTTTTTATACATATATACGGAATTATAGACAACATAAATAAAGCAAACATAAATACCTGTAAAATAAAAATAAAAATGTGTAAGTATTCTAAATAAGGTAATAAACAAAAATTATTCACTTAAAAACAATAGAAAGTAAAAATATATGAATAACACTAAGCCAATTTTAAAGAGATAAAAGATACCTCTTTACTCTCATATGCTCCATCAAAACATATTTTACACGATGCCCATTAACTTTAAACAAGTCTCCTTTATTATTTTTTAGTTCTAGATATCCATGGTCGAAAACTTGAGTGACTTCAAAAGGTCCACTCCATCTAGACCTCAATTTTTCAGGGAATAATTTCAAGCGAGAATTGAAAAGTAGAACCTTATCCTCACTCTTAAAGCTTTTATACTTAATGTGAGCATCATGCCATTTCTTAGACCTTTCCTTATATAGGCGTGCATTTTCATAAGCAAAAAGATGCAATTCATCAAGTTCATTTAATTGCAAACATCGCTTAAAACCAGCATCTTTCATATTATAATTCAAGGTCTTGATCAGCCAATATGCCCTATGCTCTAACTCAACAGGAAGATGACATGCTTTCCCATACACTAACCTACGTGGAGTCATTCCAATAGGTGTTTTGAAAGCAGTCCTCTATGCCCATAATGCATCATCAAGCTTATGCGCCCAATCTTTCCTAGAATTAGAAACAGTTTTTTCTAAAATCCATTTAAGTTCTCTATTGGACACCGCTACTTGACCGCTGGTTTGAGGGTGATATGGAGTAGCTACTCTATGGTGGACACCATATTTATGCAATAAAGATGCAAAAGAGCGATTAATGAAATGCATACCTCCATCACTTATGATAGCCCTCGGCACTCCAAATTGTGAAAGAGTTTCTTCAAAAATGAAATCACCACCTTTGAATCATTGGTTGGTAAAGCTTCAGCTTCAACCCATTTAGAGACATAGTCTACCCCAACCAATATATAAGACCTCCCAAAAGATATTGGAAATGGACCCATAAAGTCTATTCCCCACACATCAAAAATTTCAACCTCCAAAATATAATTCAAAGGCATTTCATCTCTCTTTCCTATGTTTCCTGCCCTTTGACACTTATCACATTTAGCTGCAAAAGTCCTAGCATCATTAAAAAGTGTAGGCCAATAAAATCCACACTCTAAGACCCTAAAAGCAGTTTTTGCTCCACCATTATGGCCCGAATACAATGAGGAATGACAATGAGTTAAAATTTCCACAGTTTCCTCCTCACTCACACACCTTCTTATAATACCATCCCTACTAATCTGAAATAAATAGGGCACCTCCCAAAGATAGTTTTTAACATCACTAAAAAACTTCTTTTTCTGCTGCCATGTCAATCCATAAGGTATGATTCCTGCAGCAAGAAAGTTAGCAAAATCTACAAACCAAGGCACATGCTTATAATTTATTGACATAAGAGATTCATCCGGAAAGGATTCATTGATTTCATGACTATCCCCTTGCGGTCCTTCAGCATTTTCTAACCTAGATAAGTGATCAGCTACTAAATTTTCAGAGCCTTTCTTATCTTTAATTTCTAGATCAAATTATTGCAATAGAAGAACCCAGCGAATCAACCTAGGTTTAGCATCTTTCTTAGCAAACAAATATCTCAAAGCTGCATGATCCGTATAGATTATAACTTTAGACCCTAACAAATAAGACCTAAACTTATCAAATGCATAGACAACAGCCAACATTTCTTTTTCAGTGGTTGTATAATTCACTTGAGGCGGTGACAAAGTATGACTAGCATAGTAAATCACATGCAAATGCTTACCAATCCTTTGACCTAACACACAACCTACTGCTAAGTCACTTGCATTGCACATAATTTCAAAAGGTAACTCCCAAGTAGGAGCAGTGATTATAGGTGCAGCTGTAAGGGCCTTCTTTAAAGAATTAAAAGCATGCATGCAATCATTAGAAAATTCAAAAAGCACTTCCTTAACCAACAAATTAGTTAAGGGCTTAGCTATGAGTGAAAAATCCTTAATGAATCTTCTATAGAACCCAGCATGTCCTAAGAATGATCTAATGCCCTTAAGTGTAGAAGGTGGAGGTAATTTCTCAATCAATTCAACCTTTGCTCTATCCACTTCAATACCCCTACTCGAAATCTTATGGCCAAGAACTATACCCTCTTCAACCATGAAGTGACACTTTTCCCAATTAAGCACTAGGTTAGTTTCCTCACACCTAGCCAACACTCTATCTAAATTATTTAAACATAACTCAAAAGAGTCTCCATAGACTGAAAAATCATCCATGAAAACTTCCATGATATTCTCAATCATATCCCCAAAAATAAAGGTCATACACCTTTGAAAAGTTGCAGGTGCATTACATAACCCAAAAGGCATACGTCTATAGGCGAAAGTGCCATATGGACAAGTAAAAGTGGTCTTCTCCTGGTCACTATGGTATATAAAAACCTAAAAATAGCCCGAATACCCATCCAAAAAGCAATAATGAGAATGCCCAGCTACCCTTTCCAACATTTGATCAATGAAGGGTAAAGGGAAATGATCATTCCTAGTAGCTGAATTTAACTTCCTATAATCAATACAAACCCTCTAACCCGTGGTGGTTCTAGTAGGAATCAATTCTCCATTCTCATTCCTAACTACTGTCATACCTCCTTTCTTAGGTACACAATGTATTGGGCTCACCTAAGAACTATCCGAAATTGGATAGATAATCCTAGCATCTAACAATTTAATGACCTCTTTCTTAACTACCTCTTTCATATTTGGGTTAAGTCTCCTTTGCCTATCTGCCCTAGGTTGACAATCATCTATCATATTAATCCTATGCATAACAACATTAGGACTAATTCCTTGCAAATCCAAAATTTGCCAACCTATACTCTTTATTCTCTTTTTAACCACCTCTACTAGCAAAGATTCCTGATGACTAGTAAGTTTATTAGACACAATGATAGGTAAAGTATGATTTAAACCAAGAAATGCATACCTCAAATGACTAGGTAGCTCTTTCAACTCTACCGTAGGAGGACTTACAATTGAAGGTGGTATAGGTGCATCATTCCGATATAAGCATTCTGGCATTGCACCCTCTTGCTCTTCCTTTCCACTAGCTTCTTCCTTAATGACCTCACCATCTATATCTGCTTCATTAAATACTGCTGCAACACAATCATCAATAACATCTATTCTCATGCATATATTCTCCTCCATGGGGTATCTTAATGCCCTATCCATGCGATATTCTACACTATCATCCCCTACTCTCAAAATTAATGAACCCTCATAGACATCAACCAATGCCCTACCTGTTCTCATGAAAGGTCTCCCTAAAATCAATGGACATTTCACATCATATGTAAAATCTAAAATGACAAAATCGGCAGGCAAAATAAATTTGTCAACCTTAACTAATACATCCTCTACTATACCAATTGGCTTTTTAATGGACTGGTCAGCTAATTGTAAAACCATTGAAGTAGGTTTAACATAATCTAACCCCAACTTCTTGAAAATAGATAATGGCATAAGGTTAATGCTGGCCCCCAAATCGCATAAACACTTAGAAAACATAACATCCCTTAAAATGCATGAAATAGTAAAAGTACCATTATTTTTCATTTTAGTAGGCAAATTATTTGTAATAATAGAACTACATGCCTCAGTCAATTCAATGGTTGAAACATCTTCCCAACTCCTCTTCTTAGCAATTAAATCTTTAAGAAACTTTGCATAGTTAGGAATTTGTGTTATAGCTTCAACAAAGTTTAAATTTATATGCACATGTTTCAATTTATCAAGAAACGATTGAAATTGCTTATCTTGATTCTCTTGCTTCAACTGTTGTGAAAATGGTGGTTGTGGTTGAAAAACCCTTGAAATTTTTTCTTGTGCAACCCCATCCGTCGCGCTCGCGACAGAAGGCTTTTCCACTGTAACTGGCGTGCTCGCGACAGCCTTCTCACTCGCGATGGTTGTGGCTCCCTCTCCTGTCGCTCTCGCGACAGCGCGACACCAAGCCCAACTTGCTTATTATATTCTTGCACATTACCCAAATTGTTAGTGAAAACAAATTCATTAGTGTAAGACTTTCCTGACCTCAAATTTATGACCTTTAAATATTCCCTTGGGTTGTCCTCCGTATTGCTTGGTAAATTCCCTTGTAATCTTGACGGAAGAGCCTTGACAATTTGCCCCAATTGAACTTCCAAATTGTAAATGGAAGAAGCTTGATTCTTGATTATTTGTTCAAACTTAGATTCCATCCTCTTTTGGGCCTCCTTTTGAGCATTAAACTTCATATTTATGCCCTCCAAAAACCTATCCATCTTAACCTCCAAGGCACCAAATCTATCTTGAGGTTGTTGAAACCCCACAATCCTATTTTGGTTGCTACTATTCCCCCAAGAAAAATTCGGGTGGTTTCTCCAATCGGAGTTGTAAGTGTTTGAATATGGGTTTCCTCTTCCTTATCCTTGGATAAAACTAACTTGTTCTTCAGTACTAGCCATACCCAAATTACACCCTTCACTTTCATGACCTAATTGTCCACATATACTACACCTACTAGGTGGATTACTACCCATATCTAGACTATTAATTTTCTGAGTCAACTGCTCCACTTGAGCCTGCAAAGCTACCACCGAATCTACTGCATGAACTCCCCTTACATTGGAGAAATTTGTCTCCCTAGCTCTCTCAGTTGGCCACATGCAGTTATTTATTAACATTTTCTCCAATAAATCAAAAGAAGCCTTCGTTGTTTTTCTCATAAGAGATCCCCCAGCTGCAGCATCAATGGTGCCTCGCATTGTTGGATTCACACCGTTGTAGAATGTTTGCATCAGTAACTCCCTTGGAAGATTGTGGTGTGGGCAACTTTGCTGCAATTCTTTGAACCTTTCCCATGCCTCATACAAAGATTCAGAGTCATGTTGAACAAAAGTGGTGATATCTTTTATAATTTTGGCAGTTTTTGCTAGGGGAAAATATTTTGATAAAAAGGCTTGGGCTAATTGGTCCCAAGTTGTGATAGAACCCCTAGTCAGGGAATTCAACCAAGCTTTTGCTTTGTTCTTCAATGTAAAAGGAAAAAGTCTAAGCTTGATTGCATCCGCCGAAACTCCATTAATCTTAAAAGTATCACAGATTTCTAAGAAATTTTTCAAATGAGCATTTGGATCCTCATTGGCCAAACCATAGAATTGTATACTATTTTGAATCATTTGTAAAAGCGATGGTTTTATTTCAAATTGGTTTGCGTTTACCGTGGGTCTTACCACACCTTGTTGAGCATCACTCAATGCTGGCGTGGCAAAGTCCATTAATCGCGGTGGATTGTCTTCTTCAGCCATAGCAATTCTCCTATTTCGATTCTTCTTTTTATTTGACTTATGGTTACTCAATAGAAATCTCTCTATCTCCGGATTGAACGGTTCAAGTTCTTCTTGCGAACTCCTTGTACGCGGTATGAACAGTCAAATCCTAATAAATTCACAATAAAATAAAAATAAATTAAATATCATAATCCAAAATCTTAAATCAAGATTCATAATGTATTAACTTAAATCAAACATGTTCCCCGACAACGGCGCCAAAAACTTGATATGCTTTTTCTAGAAGCTTAAATACCGTAAGTATACGGTATACCGGTTATAGTACTTCAGATATCAATCCCATGAGAAAATGTTGATTTTAATCACCCACTATTACTACTCAATTTTAATCTTGTTTACGATGTTCAAAAGTGGAAATTAATTCTAACTACTCTATTGCATAAATTAATTAAATCCTAGATAAGTATAATCAAAGAAGACAATAAATATTATGAAACTAAATAATTATGCATTTGATACCATTATTTTAATTATAATTTTTAATCTTATTAGTAAGCCAAGTTGGAATAAATTTCTAATACACTTTCTTGACATGTATTAGAATGCCTAAAACATGCAATTAAGGTACTAATTCTCAACTCTCGTTAATGAACCAGATAATTTTAATAACACATTTTAAGATTATCTACAAACCTATAGCAATTATCTCCACATGTGATCTCTCAAACTATGCTTTGATAATGAATTTCCTATTAACTTTCAATAAGATGTTGCTCTCACTAACTCCCTTATTTATGATCATTTTGTTAATTTTCAGAGCAGGAATTGCACATTGAAGGTCGTCTTCCTTAACTTATAAAGATACTAATATAATTTTAATAGTAAATTCTACACTCAAAGATTAACTAAGTAAATGGAAATAGAAAATTGTCATATATAAACAAATGCAAACATAATATTCATGTAAAGATTACAAGGAAGAAAAATAAACATAAGAACAAGAAGAAGGGGATCTCTCAACCCTTTTCCCTTCACACAAGATGTCTTCTCCCTTGCTTACTTGTTTCCTCTTCAAATCATGAAAAGTTAAACAAAAGCACTAAAGAAAAATTAATATTCTTAGGATCACAAAAATCAAATTCTCAAAATTCATCCTTTCAAACACTGTTTACTTGGCATATATATGCCTCCCTAAAAGACATGGCTATTCAAAGATAACCCTTCATACAAGTTGCCATTGTTCATAAAAAAATTACATCATTTCAGAAATTCAACTGCTCATCCGCATTGTGTCGCGACCTCGCGACTATTATTGCGCTCGTGACAAGACACGCTATTGCTTGGCTGGTTCCACTGGCTGTCGCGAGCTCTCCTCTTCAATTGTCGCCCTCGCGATAATGCGCGCTTCTAGCAGCTGGCCTGGTTCTCTTGCCTTCTTGCTGTCGCGAGCTCTCCTCCTTGTCGTGCTCGCGACAATACCCTTACAACTCTCATTCCTCTCCTTCTTTCCATTGACTCCTTTAAACTTTAATTCATTCCCTTCTCCTATAAAACAAATAAAACAACCACACACACACAAAACACATAAAAGCAACAAAATATAGATAAAATACCTAAATAATATACACAATACTAAATAAAACCACACATTAAAACACACTAATTATTAGCTTTTCATGGTTATTAGAAAGAGGCATGTGTTAGATAGTCTTATCATTGTAGGGATGGGTCTACTCTGATCAAACGACCTCGTTTCTCAAGTCTCAACTATCGGCTAAAAAGGTTTAGACATTTATGGGCCTTATAAAGACGGGCCTTTGATGTCTCTTAATGATTTGGGTTTAATTTTGATTTTTAGAGGATTATTATTTGTCCCCCTTCGAGTAATGGCCTCAACGTCGGACTAATCATGAATAGTACTTTCTGACGGTGAATAGTATCTCTGGGCTGAAAATGACACCCGAAAGTGAAAATATTTTATTGAACTATTAAAAATTACTAGTCACGGGTAGTTCGGGGTTGAAATTTAAAGTGAATTTGAGATCAAATAGGCCTCCGAAAGCCAAAAGAACGAAAATCGAGAAAATTAGGATTTAGGGTTTTTAATTGATTTTTGGTCGTTTTGGCTATTAAAAATATCAAATGAAGTCTAAAAATTATAAAAAAATACATATGTGCCTAAAATAATATGTAGAATATTTTAGTGGCGAAAAATGAATTTTTTGGTAATACCGATATTTTTGAATTGGATCGATAAAATTGAATCAGACCCGAAACAAACTCCGATTGGCCTGAAATTTTAGGTATAGCCTATTTTTAATGTGATATGAATAATGAAATTAAATTTGAAGAGAATTGAAGATGGAAAGTTGGAGAAATTATTTAGGGCTAATTATCGAGTAATTATCGGGCTTAAATAATTAAATTATTCAAGCCCAAGGTGAGTCCATCCCAAGGCCCAATTTGAAGAGCTATATAAGCTCTCCTTCTCCAAAATTATCCAGCAGAAACTTGTGCCTTCTTCTTCTTCATAGGTGGCTGAACTCCCTCTCTCACAAATTCCTCTCTTTTTCTTTAAATTCTCACCAAATCAAAGCCTAGGAAAGTAATTTCAGCCTCTCTAAAGTATCATAGCAAGCTCTACTCTTTGATTCAAGGAAGGAAATCAAGAGAAATCAAGGGTTAAAGTTTAGGCGTCAAAGTTAGGTATGTGAAACTATTAATTTTAATTTATTTTTTTGGTGCATACTACTAGTTTTGGGTGCCTAGAGTTCATTTTTGCTATTAAATTTAGCATTTGAGGCCAAGATAATTGAGTTATCTTTGATGGAAAATTCATTTTGTGAAGGAATCCAAGAAGAGCAGCAAAGTTCTCAAGCCAAAAGAAAGGAAAAGGAAGTCTAGGCAAGACTAATCTATAGAAAAAGGTATGTGGCTAATTAATCCTTTTATTTTCCTATTAAATTAGTGAATTTCCTTTAGGTTTCTTAAGAAAAATTTTATGTATTAGGATATAATTGAAAGTAATGTTATATTCATGCATTTAGGAGTTATATATTCCTATTAGGGACTTTAAATAAAGTTAAAACCAATGGTATGATGGACTTGTAGTATAGGCCAAATGAAGATACATAAGGAATTAATGTAAATTTGAGTGATTTTAATGATTTTAGGCTTTCTAATGTTAATATTAATGTAAATAAATAGTTATGAATTTTTATAGAATTTATGGAAATTAAATGAATATTTTCGGAATAAATATTAATTAGGTATTAGTTGAAAAATGTGAAATTTGAATGAATTATGACATAATTTGTTGATTACATGGTGAACTACTGTGAAATATTTCGTAGTATGTGTAAATAAGATTGATTGTAATTATAAAGTATTGATACTGTATTGACAAGGAATGAAAAGTAAGAAAAAGAATGAAAAAGTAGCTAATAAAAGGAAAATTAAGAAAATATGTGCCTTTAGAAAGAGTCAGGCAGTAAAACCTAGTTCAGGATATAATTGGTTGGCCATAGGGATACATATACCGCGGTACAAGTTATGGCGACTTGCTTTACTATGGCTGGATCACTAATCTTCATAGTACATTTATCATACGTGCGGTCATATGTTCATATGTTATATGATGAATGATTCTTAGAGGTCATTTCTCATTCTGCTGTGGCTCTATGGGGTTCACGTCCCGCATATCCGATCTGAGAGTTTTCTGTCGGGTCTGTACTAGGGGCATATTGATAAGAAAATGTTAAAAGTGTAAAAGAGAAGCTAAAATGGAAGTTAATATGAAAAAGGACTAAAATGAAAAGGATGTATAAGTTTAGGGGTAAAACGGTAATTTTCTTAAAAGATGAAATTAATTGGTAGAGGTAAAAAGGAAAATAAGTAATAAGGGTAAAATGTTAATTTGGTCAATTAATTGGGTAAAAAGTCAACCTTATAAAGTTAAAGGATTAAAATATAATTTTACATGAAAAAGGTTGAAATAAGAATTAATCAGTAATTTATAAGCTAATTAATAAGATAAAATAAGAAAATAAGGAATAAAAGGGCAAACTAGTAATTAATAGTATTAAATGGCATTTTTGAAATAAAGGAGAAGTTCAAGGACTAAATTGAAAATATAAGAAAGTTTATAAATTAAATGGAAAGTTAGTCGTTAATAGAATGAATATTATTTTTAAATAAGAAAAATCGATAATAAATAATTTAAATCAAAATTATTATTATTATTATTATTATTATTATTATAATATATATATATATATATATATATATATATTATGGAAATGCTATGATTTTTAGTCACCACCGGGCATGTTTAATGCTCATCACGTAGGATTTACTGCGTACAGATACAGATAGTTTGGAGCTTGGGTACACAGCAGGAAATTGAAGCGGAAGAGTTAGAAAGAATCTTTTTGTGGCATGTATATATACCTATTATGTTTTGTTTTATGAGGATAACATTGTAATAATGATCGTACTGTGTATTATTTATAGTAGTATGTGGATGAGGAATTGCAGAAAATGGATGGCATACATGTGTTACTAGATAATATCTGTGGATTTATTATATGTTTGGATATAAACTGTTGTGCCTCTGAGAGATTGTGTAATTGTCTGCTTTTCAGGGGGCTAGTTAAGAATATAGCCGTTATATTGCCAAATTTTTATTAACTGCATAGTAATTTTTGGACAGTTATGGACTAATGATTAATGAAAGTTATATATGCATGAAGGTTATCAAGTTAAAGGAATTAAGTGTTTAAAAAAAATTTCCGACCAATTGCTTGTCCCATAAGACTATTTCAGTATGGGTGTTACATTTTATGGTATCAGAGTATTGGTTTAACCAGTCCTAAGATCGGAATGGGAATAAGTATGGCTTAATTACCTGTATATATACATGCCAATTGTAAGTAATAAAGTATGATGAAAATCTAATGTGTACCTGCTCCTTTTTGTTTTATAGTGTAAAGATGTCATCAGATCGAGATAGATAGGTGGGGGATGGTGAAAGTGAAGCTTCAATAGGTATTGGACAGTAAGAGGCCCCACAACAGCAGACTTCCTCTCCAACAGTGCCACCTCCACCTTCATAGCCGGACTTCTTTAATCTTATGGCTGAATATATCCAGCAACGACTGCAAGTGGGACAAGCACAGTCTTCTCAGACAGTTGTTCAGGTTCAGCCAGCTCCACCTAGAAGAAGACCCATTTTGGAACAGCTAAAAAGGTTGGGAGCCGAAGACTTCTCTGGAATGGATCCTTTGACACCCTCAAAGGCTGAAAATTGGTTGTTTAAGATAAAGAGGCTTTTTGAAATCACCAACAATTTAGTGGAAGAAAAGCTGGAAGGTATAGTTGCTTTGCTGCAAGGACCAGCTTTTATTTGGTGGGATTCAGTTAGGAGGCATACCCCAGTGGATCAGTTGACTTGGGACTTCTTTGTGTCTCAATTTGAGTTAAAATATATCAGGTCAGAATATAAGTTAGCCATGCATGATGCCTTTTGGAGGCTTAAACAGGGAAACAGATCAGTGGCAGAATATGAGCACGAGTTTGAGCGCTTAAGTGCATATCTTGATAAGAGTTAGACTACAGATGAAAAGCTGTGACAGAGGTTTGAGAGGGGTTTGCACACCGAGCTCAAGCAGATTATAGGGACTCAGCAGTACGCTACCTTGAGGTCTATGGTGGAGGCATCCATTAAGTTAGAGACCATCCAAATTGAACAGGCTGAGAGATAGTCTCGATTTCAGCAAAAGAGAAAGCAAGGACAGTCGAGTGGAAAGGGTGATCAGAGTAAGAAGTCAAAAGGATCGTTTACACCTTAGAGCCATCCTTCAGTTCCAGCAAGACGGGGTCGGGGTAGTGCTACTCGTGGCAGAGGTTTAGCTACACCAACTGCCAGTACCCCTCGAGATAGAGACAGTGAAACAGATGTAGCTTGTGATTATTGTGGCAAATTTTATTATGGGGAGTACAGATTTCAGACTGGAGCATTTTTTCGCTATGGGTCCAGGGAACACCAGATTAAAGATTGTCCGGCATCACCGACTGCTTTAGTTGCATCTCCAGCATCAGGTATTGGGTCCTCTGCACCGAGAGGTCGGGGTAGGGGAGCTGCCCCATCACATCAACCTCTAGACCAGCTGGACAGTCATCTCAGGGTCAGAGGAGATCTGCAGGCCAGACTTATGCTGTCAGAGCCAGAGAGGAAGAGGATGCCCTAGATGTGATAGTAGGTACATTTCTCCTATTATCTAATTCAGTTCATGCTTTGATTGATCCTGGTTTAACTCATTCCTATATTAGTACTGCATTTGTAACACCCTTATCACTCTGATCATACGGAACAGTGCACGCAAACTGAAATTTTTTTTTCTTTTTATTAACTTTTAAATAACACCAAATTCGATATTACCAATTACTTAAGTATTCAATGACCTATAACTGTCCCGGGTTACTATTCACATAATAAAATTTTCGGCAATATAACGGCTGTATTTTAACTAGCCTCCTGAAAAACCAGACAAAACACAGCCTCTCAGAGGCACAACACTTCTATAACAATCATTCAATTTCTCCAAACTTCCATCAAACATCCAATAATTCAAACAGATCATGATCACAGTCACACACATATCTGTTTACATATCTTTACATATTTAAATACTTATACATATTAGTCATTTATATACATGCCAAAACTACATAATCTACTTAACAACATAATTTCTTTTCCTCCAATCCGTGCATCATTGCTCCTTCAGCTCTGTACCTGCATGCAATAAAAACTACATGCTGAGCATAAACTATGCCCAGTGGTGACTAACAATCCTAATACTTTCTTTGCAATATTTATTTCTTTATTTTACTATATCTAATCAATTAAATTCTGAATGAGCACAACTAAGCATTTTCATCAAGTTCAAGTGGAAACAATTGTTTTTCACCTTATTTACTCTTTTTCTCATTTATTTCATAACTGTTGACTAATTTTCCTTTTTAATCCTCAAAATTATGCTAAATTCCAAAAATGTCCTTTTTGTCTTAATATTTACGATTTTGCCATTATTTTCATTTATTTTCATTTTCTTTATACAAGTTTCACCATTATTCATCATTTATTCTTTATTTTACTACTTTTGGGTAAAATTATAGTTTAGTCCCTGTACCATAAAATTTTATCTTATTGACACTGTTAGGTCTCCAAAATTACTATTTTGCCCTTGTTAATCATTTCTCACTTATTTTTACTTATTAATTACCCATTTTGGTAAAATTACCATTTTGCCCCTGAACTTTCATTTTCTTTCATTTAAGTCCTTTTTCCACTTTAAACTTCATTTTCATCATTCTTTTCATTTCTTTTAACTTATTATCACTTTCATTTCATTTCATGCCCCTAGTACAGTACCGACAGAAATTCTCAGATTGGATACTCGAGACGTGAACCCCCATGGGCCACATATAGACTGAAAAATGATCTCAACGACCATTTTTTCATGTAGCAGATACCAGGTACAAACATAAGCTATGGCGATCAGTGATACTACCATAACTAAGCAAGTTGCTGTGACTTGCACCGCGGTACAGATGTCCCTATGGCTAGCCAATTATATCCTGAGCTAGGCTTTTACTGCCAGACTAATTCTAAGGGCACAATTTCATAAAAATTGCAATCAACTTTAATTTTTTTCATTATTTCATTACTCGAAAATACTCGTATTTATTTCTTTCCATTCTTTCACATAGATTGTGAATTATTCCACCATAATTCACCAAAATCATTCACTTTCTCATCAAATTGCATATTATTTCATATTAATTCCATATTTTCATCACTTACATAATTGAAATTATTCTCTAAAATATTCATTTAATTTCAATAAATTCTATAAAAATTTCTAAGCATATTATTTCATTTCTAATATCATTTAAAAGCTTAAATTTATCAAAATTCACAAAATACACTTAGGTTTTATTTAGGGTGCAATTCGGCCATCAAGGTAAGTATGCTATATAAATATTCAATAAATCATTTAGACATTTAAACATGCTCATTCAAGGTCTAGTTACACTATTTCATCATTAATTTCCATTAAATCACCATTTTATCACCTAAACCCTAACTTATATAAAGGGTACTTAATTGGAATCAAAGAAATTACTAAGATTTATTAGTCACTAACCTTCCTTTCTTGCTCTAGGATGCCTAAGCTTCCTTTTCCTTGCCTTTAGCCTTGGAAGCTTGTAATTCTCTTTGATTCCCTAAGAGAACCGAAATTTCAAGCCATTAAAACTCTAGTTTTTCAACCTCAAATGCTAAAAATAACAGCATAAATGAAGTCTAGGCACCCAAAAACATAAGTAGGCACCTTAGAAAAAATTTAAACCAATTGGTTTCACTTACCTCAAATGAAACCCTAAACTCTCTCTCCTAATTTTTCTTGATTTTCTTCTTTGATTTGAAGAGAGGAGGTCATAACACTTAACTAGCGAGGCAAAAATTACTATTGGGTGGCTTGATTTGGTGTGAAATGGAGAGAGAAATGAAGAAAATCTCAAGCAACAATGGTGAAAGGAGTTTCGGCCAAGAGGAGGAGATAAGGAGGGAGATGACTTGCTGGCTTATTCCAGAAAATTCACACTTTATATATGATGGCTTATGGGCTTTATGGGCTTGGATTAGGTTAATGGGCTTAGTTAATTAGTTAAAGCCCATTAACAACCTAATTTAAAGCCCAAAATTATTTCTCCCATTTTCTCAATCCAAATCACTCCAATTTTAATTCCATAATTCTTATCACATCAAAATTAGGTAGTACACAAAATTTCGGCTCAATCGGAGTCCGTTACTGGTCCGATTCAATCGAACTAGTTCAATTCGATAATTGTCGACATCGCCGAAAAATTCATTTCTTTATACCAAAATATTCTACATGAAATTTCATGAAGATCTGCAAAATATGGCAATTTTTGAAGTTTATTTGCTATTTTTAAAAATTTATGCAAAATCAAGTCACCTTCCTTACTAGGAAAATTGACTCGCTACCTTTTTCGTATTTTCGACTTTCGAAGGTTTATTTGACCTCGATTTCACTTCAAATTTCAACCCCGGACTCACCATGACCAATACTTTCTGATGGTCAAATAAAATATTTTTCACTTTCGGATCCGTTTTACGGTCCGGGTGCACTATTCACCATCAAAATTTACTGTTCACGGCCAGACCGGTGTTGAGGCCATTACAGCATTAGCTCGGGATAAGGGGATGAAAGAGGCATGCTTGGACCAGGATATCTTGGTGAGTAATCCTCTGGGGCATAGCGTAGTGGTAAATAAGGTATACAGACAGTGTCCTATTAGTGTCCGGGGACATATATTCCTGGCAAATCTGATTGAGTTATCCTTCCATGAATTCGATGTGATTCTGGGAATGGATTGGCTATCCGTCCACCAAGCGACTATTGATTGTGAAAGAAAAAGAGTCACGTTAAAGTTTGAAGATGATCGAGAAATTACAATGGTTGGTGTGTGACATAATTATCTGTCTAATGTGATATTTGTTATTGCAGCTAAGAGGTTAATTAGGAAAGGATGTATAGCCTATATGTGTTATGCAGTGGAAGCAAAGAAAGATAGCCCAAAAGTGTCAGAAGTGCCTATTGTCAGGGATTTTCCAAATGTGTTCCCTGATGAGTTACCAGGTTTACCACCTGACAGAAAAGTGAAATTTTCTACTGATGTTGCTCCAAGCACTGCACCCATATCCATTGCTCCTTATAGAATGGCGCCTGCAGAGTTAAAGGAATTGAAGATTCAGTTACAGGAATTACTTGATAAGGGATTTATTAGATCCAGTGTTTCTCCCTGGGGAGCACTAGTTCTGTTTGTTAAAAAGAAGGATGGGACGCTTAGGTTATGCATCGACAACAGACAGCTGAATAAAGTCACCATAAAGAACAAATACCCCCTTCCTCATATTGAAGATTTGCTTGACCAGCTGAAGGGAGCGGGTGTATTTTCAAAGATTGACTTGAGATCAGGCTATTATCAGATGGGGGTAAAAGCTACAGATGTGCCTAAAACTGCTTTTCGTACTCGGTATGGCCATTATGAGTTTCTGGTCATGCCATTCGGACTTACAAATGCACCGACTGCCTTCATGGATCTGATGAACAGAGTTTTTCATCCTTATCTGGATCAGTTTGTAGTGGTCTTCATCGATGACATTCTGGTATATTCTAAGACACCAGAGGAACATGATAAACATCTACGAATTGTTCTACAGACTTTGAGAGAGAAGCAGCTATATGCTAAGTTCAGCAAATGTGACTTTTGGTTAAATGAAGTATCTTTCTTAGGCCACGTGATTTCTGCGGAAGGTATTAAGGTGGATCCATCAAAGATTGAAGCAATTCTTCAGTGGAAGCCACCTACAAATGTGACTGAAGTGAGAAGCTTTCTGGGGTTAGCTGGATATTACAGGAGATTTATAAAGGGTTTCTCCACTATTGCAGTTCCACTTACTCGATTATTACAAAAAAAACACCAAGTTTGTGTGGACTGACAGATGTCAAGAATGTTTTGAGAAACTCAAAAGTATGTTGACTGAAGCTCCCATTCTCACTCAACCCAAACCGGGCAAGGATTTTGTGATTTACAGAGATGCCTCTAGAAATGGTCTAGGCTGCGTTTTGATGCACGAAGGCAAGGTGATTGCTTATGCCTCCCGACAGCTCAAGACTCACGAGAAGAATTATCCTACTCATGATTTGGAGCTAGTAGCTATTGTTTTTGCGTTGAAAATATGGAGGCACTATCTGTATGGCACAAAATGTTATATTTATACTGATTACAAGAGTTTGAAATACTTGCTTACTCAAAGAGAACTTAACCTCCGACAGAGGCGCTGGTTGGAGTTGATAAAAGACTATGATTGTTTTATCGACTACCATCCAGGAAAAGCTAACGTGGTGGCTGATGCACTTAGCAGAAAATTCATGACAGGTAATGTAAATGGTTTCAACTGAATTGATATAAGTAAATAATACGTGTAATTAAATAATGGTATTGTTTGCAGCTCTTCAAGCTTTAAATGTTAGATTAAGTATGACATCAGATGGAGCTTTATTGGCAAAAATGCAATTGAAACCATATTTTATGTATCAAGTGAAAATGGCTCAGAAAGAAGATGATCAATTGAAAACTATTATGGGTAAAGTAAAGAATGGCAATGAAGGAGACTATTCTCTAAATGAAGATGGAAGCCTTTGCTACAAGAAAAGACTTTGTGTTCCAGATCAGGAAGAGCTGAAAAAGAACATCCTTACAGAGGCACACCATAGTAGTTATGCTATGCATCCTGGAAGTAACAAGATGTACCAAGATTTGAAATCTTTTTATTGGTGGCCAAGAATGAAGCGGGATGTGATAGAATTTGTGAGTAAATATTTGATATGTCAGCAAGTAAAGGCTGAACACCAGGTCCCTTCTGGATTACTTCATCCTATCTTGATATCGAAATGGAAATGGGATAGAGTTACTATGGATTTTGTTACAAGATTGCCTGTCACTCAAAAGAAACATGATGCTATATGGGTGATTATTGATCGACTCACCAAATCTGCTCATTTCTTGCCAGTCCGGATGGATTACCCTTTGACCAGATTGGCAGAAATATATATTAATGAGATAGTGAGACTTCATGGAGTACCATCATCTATCATTTCAGACAGGGGCCCTGGGTTTACCTCTTATTTTTGGAAAAGGCTGCAAGCAGCTTTAGGTACGAGACTCCACTTCAGTACAGCTTTTCACCCCCAGTCAGATGGTCAATCAGAGAGGGTAATTCAAACTCTGGAGGATATGCTGCGATGCTGTGTATTAGAGTTTGGTAGTAGCTAGGAAAAATATCTACCTCTTACCGAATTTGCCTACAACAATAGTTACCAATCCAGTATAAAGATGGCTCCTTTTGAGGCTTTATATGGAAGAAAATGTAAGACTTCTCTATGATGGACCGAGTTAAATGAAAAGAAATTGATTGGGTCTGATTTGATTCGTGATTTAGAAGAAAAAGTGCGAATTATCAAAGGCAGATTGAAAGAAGCCATGGACCGACAGAAATCTTATGTAGATCTAAAGATGAAAGATATTGAGTTTCAGGTCGGAGATAAAGTTTTTCTGAAAGTATCTCCATGGAAGAAAATCTTGAGATTTGGCAAGAAAGGGAAATTAAGTCCAAGGTTTATTGGTCCCTACGAGATACTCCAGCGAGTAGGTCAGTAGCTTATCGATTGAAGCTACCTTCGGAGCTAGAAAAGATTCAAAATGTGTTCCATGTATCCATGCTCAGAAGGTACAGATCTGACCCTAGCCATGTCATTACACCAGCAGATATTCAAGTACAGTCTGATATGACTTATGAAGAAAGACCAGTAAAGATCCTAGCTAGGGAGATTAAATAGCTAAAAAACAAACAGGTTCCATTAGTGAAAGTTCTATGGCACCATCACAATGTGGAAGAAGCTACTTGGGAACCCGAAGTGACCATGAGACAGCAATATCCTCTACTTTTTGAATCAGGTAAATTTCAAGGACGAAATTTATTTTTAGTAGGGGAGAATTGTAATGGCCTCAACGTTGGATTAATCATGAATAATACTTTCTGACGGTGAATAGTATCTCTGGGCTGAAAATGACACCTGAAAGTGAAAAATATTTTATTAGACTATTGGAAAGTACTAGTCACGGGTAGTTTGGAGTTGAAATTTGAAGTAAATTTGAGGTCAAATAGACCTCTGAAAGCAAAAAAACGAAAACCGAGAAAATTAGGGTTTAGGATTTTTAATTGATTTTTGATCGTTTTGGCTATTAAAAATATCAAATGGAGTCTAAAAATTATCAAAAATTACATATGTGCCTAAAATAATATGTAGAATTTTTTGGTGGCAAAAAGTAAATTTTTCGGTTATACTGGTATTTTTGAATCTGATCGATAAAATTGAATTGGACTCGAAACGAACTCCGATTGGGCTGAAATTTTAGGTATAGCCTATTTTTAATGTGATATGAATAATGAAATTAAATTTGAAGAGAATTGAAGATGGGAAGTGGGAGAAATTATTTAGGGCTAATTATCGAGTAATTATCGGGCTTAAATAATTAAATTATTCAAGCCCATGGTGAGTCCAGCCCAAGGCCCAATCTGAAGAGCTATATAAGCTCTCCTTCTCCAGAATTATCCAGCAGAAACTTGTGCCTTCTTCTTCTTCATAGGTGGCCGAACTCCCTCTCTCACAAATTCCTCTTTTTTTCTTTCAAATTCTCACCAAATCAAAGCCTAAGAAAGTAATTTCAACCTCTCTAGAGTATCATAGCAAGCTTTACTCTTTGATTCAAGGAAGGAAATTAAGAGAAATCAAGGGTTAAAGTTTAGGTGTCAAAGTTAGGTATGTGAAACTATTAATTTTAATTTAGTTTTTAGGTGCCTACTACTAGTTTTGGGTGCCTAGAGTTCATTTTTGCTATTAAATTTAGCATTTGAGGTCAAGATAATTGAGTTATCTTTGATGGAAAATTTGGTTTGTGAAGGAATCCAAGAAGAAGAGCAAAGTTCTCAAGCCAAAGGAAAGGGAAAGGAAGTCTAGGTAAGGCTAATCCATAGAAAATGGTGTGTGGCTAATTAATCCTTTTATTTCCCTATTAAATTAGTGAATTTCCTTTAGGTTTCTTAAGAAAAATTTTATGTATTGGGATATAATTGAAAGTAATGTTATATTCATGCATTTAGGAGTTATATATGCCTATTAGAGACTTTAAATAAAGTTACAACCAATGGTATGATGGACTTGTAGTATAGGCTGAATGAAGATTCATAAGGAATTAATGTAAATTTCAGTGATTTTAGGCTTTCTAATGTTAATATTAATGTAAATAAATAGTTATGAATTTTTATAGAATTTATGGGAATTAAATGAATATTTTCGGAATAAATATTAATTAGGTATTAGTTGAAAAATGTGAAATTTGAATGAATTATGATATAATTTGTTGATTACATGGTGAACTACTATGAAATATTTCATAGTATGTGTAAATAAGATTGACTGTAATTATAAAGTATTGATACTGTATTGACAAGGAATGACAAGTAAGAAAAAGAATGAAAAAGTAGCTAATAAAAGGAAAATTAAGAAAATGTGCCCTTAGAAAGAATCAGGCAGTAAAACCTAGTTCAGGATATAATTGATTGGCCATAGGGATACATATACCGCGGTACAAGTTATGGCGACTTGCTTTACTATGGCTGGATCACTAATCTCCATAGTACATTTATCATACGTAATGTCATATGTTCATAAGTTATATGAGGAATGATTCTTAGAGGTCATTTCTCATTCTGTTATGGCCCTATGGGGTTCACGTCCTGCATATTCGATCTGAGAGTTTTTTACCGGGTCTGTACTAGGGGCATATTGATAAGAAAATGTTAAAAGTGTAAAAGAGAAGCTAAAATGGAAGTTAATATGAAAAAGGACTAAAATGAAAAGGATGTATAAGTTTAGGGGTAAAACGGTAATTTTCTTAAAAGATGAAATTAATTGGTAGAGGTAAAAAGGGAAATAAGTAATAAGGATAAAATGATAATTTGGTCAATTAATTGGGTAAAAAGTCAACCTTATAAAGTTAAAGGATTAAAATGTAATTTTACATGAAAATGGTTGAAATAATGATTAATCAGTAATTTATAAGCTAATTAATAAGATAAAATAAGAAAATAAGGAATAAAAGGGCAAACTAGTAATTAATAGTATTAAATGGCATTTCTGAAATAAATGAGAAGTTCAAGGACTAAATTGAAAATATAAGAAAGTTTATAAATTAAATGGAAAGTTAGTCGTTAATAAAATGAATATTATTTTTAAATAAGAAAAATCGATAATAAATAATTTAAATCAAAATTATTAAATATATATATATATATATATATATATATATATATATATATATATATATATATATATATATATATATATATATATATTAGGGAAATGTTATGATTCTTAGTCACCACTGGGCATGTTTAATGTTCAGCACGTAAAATTTACTGCATGCAGGTACAGATAGTTTGGAGCTTGGGTACACAGCAGGAAATTGAAGCGGAAGAGTTAGAAAGAATCTTTTTGTGGCATGTATATATACCTATTATGTTTTGTTTTATGAGGATAATATTGTAATAATAATCGTACTATGTATTATTTATAGTAGTATGTGGATGAGAAATTGCAGAAAATGGATGGCATACATATGTTACTAGATAATATCTGTGGATTTATTATATGATTGGATATAAACTGTTGTGCCTCTGAGAGGCTGTGTAATTATCTGCTTTTCAGGGGGCTAGTTAAGAATATAGCCGTTATATTGTCAAATTTTTATTAATTGCATAGTGATTTTTGTACAGCTATAGGCTAATGATTAATGAAAGTTATATATGCATGAAGGCTATCAAGTAAAAGGAATTAAGTGTTTAAAAAAATTCTGATCAATTGCCTGTCCGATAAGACTGTTTCAGTAAGGGTGTTACAAATTCGATTGTTCTTAAGAGAAATTTAAGGTTGGGGCTTCGATATTTCCTTGACAATTATTTGACCATTTTACGGTCAGTGATGAGAAAAATTAAGTCCTTAGTTTTTGAGACTGAAATTCGGTTACATCAATCATTTATCGGGAAAGTGAGACATTAGTCAAAGGATTGGGATTATAAGTACATCGAGCATTTATTGAGAGAATGAAACATTAGTCCAGAGACTAAACTTTTAATTACTTTGATTGGGATATACATCGATCGAGAAATGGGATGTGAGTTGAAAGACTGAAATTTTAATTATTTTGATCGAAATGTACATCGATCAGAAAAATAAAACATCATTCTAGGGATTGAAATTTTAATTTCATCGATCGGGATAGTCATCAATTGGAAAAATAAAACATCAGTCAAGGGACTCGGATTTTAAATTTTATCAATCAGGATGGTCATCGATTGGAAAAATAAAACATCAATCAAGGGACTGGGATTTTAATTTCATCGATCGGGATGTCCATCGATCTGAAATGTCTTCTTGTTTATTTGATGCCTTTTGTTATGAGAATTTGCTATTCGAAGGACTTTACGAGGCTTTGTGCCTTTGGACGCTCGTGCCCTTTTTCTTTTCTGGTTAGGCTTCTGGTGCCATACCAGCTCATTTTCCTATTACATTTTTCAGTTTTCTACAAAAAAGTATGTTAATTATACTTGTTTACAAATTGGAGAGCGAAGTTATCTGAGGACGTTGCCGATTTTTGTTGACCTGTTTGTTCCATGTCGCTTTGGAAAGGGTGTTTTTTAAAGTTTCGTTGTTTCTTCTTCCAAGCTTTTACTGCGGTATTTATTCTTGTATTTATTGGTATGGCCACGTGGCTTGGAAAAATTCCTATAAATAGGCATGCCTTTTTCTTCTTCTTCCTATGAACTTGTGCTTTTTCTTCTTTCCCTTAGAACCTCCTGACTATTCCTCAGTTTCTCTTTCTACTTTTTCTTTCCATTTTAGAAAGACAGATGAATCGCTAGGCTTTTTCCCTAGCAATGTGTAACTTGCCACAACAAGTCATATAACCTCTGTCCTTTGCTGCTGCTTCCTTCTCTAAGCCCTGGGCTTTCTTAAAGCCATGGTGGGGATGTAAGTCTGTATTCTCTTCTCCATTTTCCTGATGCTGACCTGATGGAAGAAAGTTGTGAAATCAAAGGTGGTCTTGTTGTAGTAGAGCTATAGATTCATCACTATTTTTTTTGCACGAAAAAGCTTTGTATTCAATGTACTCTGTAACTTTTGAAAAGCTTTAATGAACTTTATCCTTTGGATCTTTCCTTGTCTTGCTCTTCTTTACTCCTTTATTTGTCTCGTTGCATGATATTTGCCTTTTTAATGCTAAAACTAAAAATGAGGAGAGATTATAATTGAGTGGTATTTTATCTTACAAGAGTATCACTTTGTAGACTTATTCCGATTGGGCTAATTTGCTGCAACCCTTATGCTTCGTGCTTTCGGTGTTAATAAGTTCAGAGGCGTTTAAGGAAGACTTAGATTTATTTTTCTTGATCGAAACTTATTGTCGACTTTGGTAGATGATGCCCTTCAACTTGACAAGTTGAAATATCAAATATGATTTTTAGATATTTGTTTTATTCTAATCGACAACTATCGATCGAAGTTTTGTTGATGGTCTTTTGCATCTAACTAGACCATTAATTCGCAGGTGTCTGATCATTGCTTTTCTAAGCCGTTGTCTTTTGATCGTGTCCCTTAAAAAACGATGCTGATTAAATGCCCTTTATCGCTTCGGTTTTCAGGCTTTAATTGTGGCTATTTATTCTTTTTGACCCTTTATTTATTGAAATTGCCATATGTGCTTCCAAACTCTTATAAATAGAGTCATTTTTTTGTATCCCTATTCATTTGCTCTATCTTTCTTTTTCTTGCTTTTTCTCATAGAGCCTCCTGATAACTTTTTATTCCACCTTTATTTTGCCATTTTAGTAAAATGAATGAACAGTCAGGTAGTTCTCTACCATATCATCGCCCGCTATAGTAGGTGATACAACCTCTATCTCTTGTCACTTTCTTCATCCTTATCTTCTTAAGCCATGGCCGATCTTCTTTCACTTTCTAAGTTCCGACGTGCCACAAGTGGAAGATGTTTGCAATGTCTTGAAGGTTAAGGAAAAACGACAACATTTGATGGTAGTTATAGGATTATGTTTTTCTCTTTAAGTGTAATATTTTGGAAAGAACTATAATAGATTCCATCTTTCAGACCTTTGTCTTTATGTTTATGCTTATTGCTTTATTAGTCGCATTATGTATTGATATGTTTAAGCTCGATTAGGAAAATATCGATCAAGCAAAATTAAGAAATAAATTAATTAAATTTGATAAATAAATTTTGTTCATCGATCCTTCGATCGGGAGCAATGAGATTTCTTTTGATTTTTTTCTTTTTCAAACATACATTTTCATCAATCTTTTGATTGAGATATAATTTTCATCGATATTTTGATTGGGATATAACGATCATTTTCATCAATCTTTCGATCAGAATATACATCAAACTAAATTTGTCTTTGATTAAAATTGTCTTTAGCGGCAACTTTGTTAATTGTCAATCCGTCTTGGCCAGGAATTCATTGAGTAAGTCTGATCGAAAAAATTCTTAAGCAATATTTAACTGTTCTACTTGGCTTGAAGTTAAAAGAGAGAGGCACCTTTAGGGCCTTCTTCACCTTAAATTTTTGTTTTTACCCATTTGTTATTTTTCTTTCTGTCGAAGGTAACAGACTATACTAAGCTTCATCATCTAGATGTCTTCATCCACAGGGTGTTATTTTATAATTTGTCGCTATAATTTGTTAATAATTTTGATTGGGACCAAATTCTTCAATCAGCCCTTTTTGATGCTGAGATGAGGAAAATCCGTTTTGCAGTCTCTTTCTATTCTCATTGTGGCGATAGCCATATAATGTCTCAAAAGAGAGATGTTTTGTTCTCCTTTGAACTTGGATTATACTATTTCATTTTTCTTCGGACTTGGTGTCTTCTTTCTCCAATTCGACTTCCTCTTTTTAGGCCTCTAACTCGATCAGGTGTAGGGAAAAGGTCCCTACTCGTTTGAATTTTTTCCTTTCTTTCCATCTGATTAGATTTTGACTTTATAGTTTCTTCTTCCTACTTTATTTTTTTTGAAGGAAGGCGCTGGCGAGGTAAGAGCGTCAACACCCAAATTTTGGGTTACTCGAATGTATAGAGAAAGTTTATTGTCTTTCTTATATCTCTTTTTACAGGAGAACTATATAAACTTGTGCGTTGGTGCATGATATTGAAGGAGGGGAATGTTTCATCCTCCCTCAATATTAGCACAAGTAATTTCATATTCTTTCAATATCAGGTGTACTTTTCCCATACTTCTATGCATAGTTGCTTCGGTAGAGATATAAATCCCGGCTTGCTTACCATTTGCGTTGATTGATTTTGTTGCAAATAAGAGGGGTCTCCGAGTTGGCCTTTTGATACTGATATTTGGTATATTTCGAATCATAAAGAATATTGCTTTTTACGCATATTTTATTTTAGAATTGCTTATTTCAAATTTTTTCCTTCAAACTTTTCAACCCCAGTTGCTTCTCTTTCAACTGGGAGTAGCGCTTTCCCTTTCTTTCTATGGTGGCTTCGATTGTTCGATTGATAGTAAGCTTTGATAGTGACTTGTTTTATCTTAGTATAGAGTAAGTGCTTATCTTTTTATCTTAATGTGAAGTAGGGGTCTTTTCTCCTTTGCATACTACTTCTTTTCCTTGAAGCTGATGAGAAAGTGTGTTTCTTTGTGACTCTTTCATCACTCTTTTTCCCAAGATTTGGGATACCAGCTCGAAATGCGCATGGAAGATAGAAGACACTCTTTTTCTTGATGCATTTGCCTGCATTTTAGTTTGCCTATAGGTAAGGAGAGGGGCATCCATTTCATCTCTCCTGGTATTTTTTCTAGTAGACTTGCTATGGGAGTCCCCTGCATTTATTGCACAATGTCTCGAAAGAAAGATGTTTTGCTTTCTTTCAGACTCGATGCATAACTTTTGCTTTCTTTCAAACTCGATGCATAACTTTTGCTTTCTTTTAGCCTCAGAGTTTGTTTTTGCTCGTTCCTTTAGGTTGCCATCTGTAACTTTTCCATGTAGTCTTGAAGACTTTCATGGTGTTTTGTGGTTTGACCCTTTTTGTGTGGCAGCAAATCCATATTTCTCCTAATGGTGTGGAGGTTAAACACTTCTGCTCAGCCGTCAACTCTTAAAGAAAGCACCAAATAATAAAGCATATATTTTTATAGTAGAAAAAAGGATCTTGATTAGAAAAGAATGAGAGGTCAATGTGTAATAGAGGACTTAGATGCCGATCAGACTGAAGCATGTGAGTCCTACAAAAGGTGCTTGTCCGGTTGTACTGGACATTAGCACTCTGATACTTAAGTTAGCTACTGGGAGAGAAACTCTTAGAGAGAGAGAATATGGATAAAAATTAGAGAGAGAGTGTATGTGAGCTTATAGAATGAACCTATTATTTATATAGTTAGAAAACTTAAATATTATTCTTGAATAGTGGGCTTACTCAGAAATAGGTATGGCCTATCGTAGAGGTAATGGTGATTAGACAGAAGTGTGTATCAGATAATCTTGTCATGATAGGGATGGGTCTAATCCAATCGAATGACCTCATTTCCCATGTCTCAACTATCAGTTGGAGAGGCTTACACATTCATAGGCCTTTGATGTCACTTAATGATTTGGGCCTAGTTTTGATTTTTAAAGTATTATCAGTTCCTTTCTTAATTCACTTTAATGCCTCTCAAAATTGAATTTTTTTTTATGTTTAACAATCAAAATTTCATGCGATAAATCCATTATATCTTCCATATTTGAACATTTCTTACAATATTGATGGATGTGGATTCAAAATACATCGCTTGCACATGCTTAATTTCAACCTTATCATTGTTGAGGTCGTAGCATCTAACTCATGTTAACTGGAAAAATATGTAACTGGTGAAATTATATTCAAACCTATTATTTTGAGAGGTCAATTAGATAACCCATTAGTACTGGCAAATCTCAATTTTAAACACCTAAATTGAATTTCAAATTGTGAAAATGATATACTCATTCTTATTGATGGGTCAAAAATTGTGAAAAATTGAGCAACTTTATATGTCTCTATCAAGCCACATCTATGCCTAAACCTCTTGGTTCTTATCTTACGGAGCTTAAATTGCTAGTTGAAGCTCCAACTATTGTTTAACATCCCTTATATCTACCTCCTCCCATGTAAAATACTTGTATGTTGTCGCCAGCATCAAGTAGGAGTTACACAACAAGTAACCAATTTGAAAACAACACAAATCATTAATCATTAATCCCATTTAACTTGGTTATATTAAACCCTAAAATTAAATGATTAGATTGCCTGTTACCAAATATTCAATCATAATTTCACACAATAACTCATTAAAAACAAATAAACATTACTTGCTCTCCATTATTGGGAATTTAAAATATATTCTACTTCGATTCATAGTTGATAAAGAAATCAACCTTAATGTCTCTAATTGGCAACAACAAGCATTCCAATTTGGAGCGATTTGGTACTTTCTTAAATTCTGAAAGTCACTGCTTCTTGCTTCATCCGACGTTTTTACTTATTCTTCTTTCTTTTCTTAAAAGGTGTACTTTGAATGAGGAAGATTTTTCAATGTGTTGATCAATTATTCTTATTGCATTTAGATAATTTTTTTGCCACATGGAATTACACATCAACTATTTTTTTTTAACTTAGGTTGATGATGTGTCCAATTTTAATTGGTTGTCACTAGTGTTGTTAGCCAAGTCGACTTGTCATCCAAAATTAGTAAGGGCATAATTACACCTTTTATATGAGTTAAACACTATGTCTGAATAAAATAATTCATGAAGTGAGGTAGGGTGGTATATGATGGGGTCGGATTAGAGGTGGCAAATGAGTGAGTTTGGGTTGGACTATAAATAGACGGGTTATAAATGAGCCAAAAAATATGGGTCATAAATAGGTCAATACCTAAATGGGTTAGGCGGATTTGGGCCTACCTATAGTTTAATGCATGTTAGTTCATTTCTTATTGGCTCATTCATCCTTATTTTATTTTCCACCAAAATTATTCCAAAAATTCTTAAATATTATAATTAAGATTTTTTAAAATTTCGAGTCAATCAGAGTTCGTTTCGATAGGTTTCAAGGCACTGAAACATTTTCTGCCAGTCCGAAAATCCTAAATTTTAAAAGTATCCAAAATTTTATTTTTTACTTTTGGAAATTAATATTAATTATTCTAAGATGTTCTATGTAATCAGAATAATTTTCAAAAGTTTGTTAAATATTTTCAAGCCGGTCAAAATTAATTTGACCTATTTTCGGTCCCGTGACTTATTTTTAGTTTTGAATTTTGGAGAATTATTTGACCTCAATTTTACCTCAAATTATACTTCCAGACTCGTTATGAAATGTACTTTCTAATGGTGACATGAAATTTTTCTAGACCTTGGTGAGCCCATGGTGGTATTATCCACCCTTGGTGTCACTAGTCACTATTGGAAAGTATTATTTATGCTGTTAGTGGTTCCAGCACGTTACAAGAGGCAAGGGTGGAAGGGACAAACGATTTTGAGAGAAAGAGAGATAGGGGCAGAACTAGACTGAGTGAAAGGAAAATGCCTATTGGGCCTAGATGGATCATATATAGTCTAAAAGTGAATCAACTTATTTGACCTATTTTTTTTAATGAAATTAACACTTTTATACAATAACGTGATATAAAAATAGTACAATAAAAAATATTGGTCCAAATATATTGGATAGCCCAAATAGATCAAACGATCCAGATAGGTCGCATGTAGTCCAAACGTGAATAAACTTATTTGACCTATTTTTTTTAATAAAATTAACACTTTTATACAATAACGCGATACAAAAAAAATATTGCAGTAAAAAATGTTGATCTAAATGTGTTGGATAACCCAAATGGATCGAGTAGCCTAGATGGATTGCATGTAGTCCATATATAGATTAACTTATTTAAGTTTTTTTAATGAAATTAACACTTTTATACAATAACGTGACACAAAAAATAGTGAAATAAAAAAATATTGATCCAAATATGTTGGATAGCCCAAATGAATTGAATGGTCTAGATGGGTATTGTGTCCAGATGTGGGTCATCTTATTTTAACTATTTTTTGAATGAAATTAATACTTTTATACAATAGCGCTATACAAAAAATATTACAATAAAAAACGTTGGTCCAAATGTATTGGATATTTAGTGAGTCATTTTTGGATTGATCCAATGGACATTATAGCTAGATCTATTGGATATTTTGTAGAAGCTCATTGAACATTATGGTCAGAGCCAAACAGGTCACATATTTAGTGAATCATTTTTGGATTGACCTAATGAGCATTTTTTTTGGGTTGAATTATATTTCAGTTATTTTTTTGGACGAATTTGGATAGAATTTTAAGTTTGGACCAATTTTGCTAGGCCTAGGCCAGATGGTAATATCTGCTAGTTTTTTTTTTTGACAGTAGCTAGTGTGTTTGGAAAATGGTGTGGTGCAATATAGTTTAACAGATCTTTGATAGGAGAAAAAAATAAAAAATAAAAAAAATTTAATAAAAAAGGTAAAAATTAAAAAGGTGATAAAAGAACAAAATTTTAAAAATCATGCAAAACTATCAATTTGTTAATTTTAAAATTTGTACAAAATAAACTCCTTGAACAACTATAAAAATTTATACTCATAAACAGGCAATCTTACCCATTTTAAGTCAATTTTCCCAAACAAGTCATTAAATCATATCATTCCCTTGAAAATCATGATCCAAGCAAGGAGTAAGGGTGAAAAAGTTAAAAAAAAAAAAAAGTATGGATAAAATTACTAGTTTATGGGCAAAATCACATCCTATCCCTTAAAATTAAGCGTTTTTAAAAATTACAAATCATAGTTTTAGGACTTTAGTGTTACACGCCTTCAATAGAAGGACCTATCGTCAAATTAACCAAATAGCTGCAGAACTATGATTTGCCATGGAAGAATATAGAAATGGGCTCATATCTAGGCATGCCCTAAAATCGAATTTAAACCCAGCAGGAAATGGGCTCTTAAAATTTTGCTTATAGTTTCAATTTTTCATGTTAATTTTTGACTTTCTTTCTGAAATGCCGGATTTTCCCAATCGAGATCGACATTAGAATTTGCAGGTTCTACAGTATTGTGATATTCCAGTTATGGGTTTGGCATCGGCTGATACTGCTACTGAAGGTATGCAACTCTGCGTATTTGATTTGAGAAGAGGGCAACTTGAAGGGCAGGAGCTTGATAAAATACTCTTCTTCTTCCCTGCTGATTTGCCCTTCCCTACCCAACTTTCCATCATCGGCCTCAGTGAAGGGCTCATCACTTTTACAAGGTTTATACCCGTCTGCACCAAATTCAAAAGCATGTGTATATCTATTGTGTTTAATTTCTTGTTCGTCTTTTATATGCAGAATTTTCTCTCCACAAGCAGCTTGTGAGGTTATAGAAGCAGAGAGGCATTCTCATGTTTTTTATGAAGCAGAGCCTGATATCTGGATGGTTATGGTATATGTTTCTTGCCTTTTCTAATAGTCCCAGTCAATGTGGATTTGATGAAAATTGTCTTTGATAATGTGGTTTGATTCAATTTGTACTTTTTTTTTTCTTTTATTTGTTTCAATTAATCTGAATTGGGTGAAGATATTGAGATTTAGTTAAACCTGCTGTAGGTGGTGGAGAAAAGTAAGAGTCTTGAAGTTATATGGCGGATTGATGCATTACGGGAAGTTCTTAAGGAAGTTCACTCTCTTTTTGTGATGTTTAATGGCTCAATAAGAGCTATGCTCGAGAAAGAACCTAGTGGAGGACTAATTCGGGCTCACTTGTATCCTTTCATAATGGATTATCTAAGTGGTAAGATATTTTTTTTGATTGTTTGCTAACTGTAATTGCTCTCAATCGAATTTTTATGCCTTCGATTCAAAATTTTTCATTGTAAGTCACTAATTGTCAGCATGTCAAATGTGGTCTCCATTGGACAACTGCTGCTGGGGTAATGCTGAAGTTGCTGTATCAAATGGCGTCCATTGGATTTGAGCCACCATAATTTTGCTGAAGTTGCTGTATCTTGTTTCCTTATGTGTAATTTTTGTCTTTGGGACAGATTTTCTTGTTGGGAAGAAAGTCCAGTTACCATCCTTTCGTGACTGTTTAACGGAACGTGGAACTGTACAGATGTTGACTGTTGGGAGAGAAGCTGCAATTGAAGTTCAGGTTTGCCTCTAGAAAATGTTATGCTTCATCATGTGCTTGTGAAGTGCTAAACCATTGACATGTTTCCAGAATAAGCTCTCTAGAAGTTATTATATAGGGTGAGAATGAATTGTGATTTAAAATTACATGTTTCTCCATCTGCAATATGGTCAGCTTGTAAGTGGGATATAACCTGCTATATATTATTTGCCTGCTTTACATTAGGTTTTTTTTTGTACTGACATATGTTCGCTAGTGTGATTAATAATGTCTAAGGTGAACAATTATTTTCTGCGGATTGTAGAAATATCACGGTTGGCATGTGAGCAAAGGAATGCTTGATGTTAATGATTTGTATTCTTTTTGGCAGTCACTTGTGAGGACTCTAGAATCTTGTGCTGGGACCACTTCTTGCTATTCCTTGATTTTCTTCCAAGACCTTCTCGTCTCGTCAACAGTTTCTCCTGTATGTTTCTATCTCTTAATAACTTTGGGTTGTGATGGATTTCTGTCTTTTATAATATGCAGCTGTTTATAACCTCGTATTTGCTAATAACTCAGGACTTGCATTCTATTCCATTTGCCTAATGATGTATTTTTTGTATCTTTCTGTGTTAAGTTCTAACTTTGATTGTAATGTTGTTTCAGGATGACACCATAAAATTGTTTACATATGCTGTTCTAAGGTTGACTCCACGTGCTTTATCGTCTGGAGTGAGTTCCTGGTCTTATTTGCTCAAGGGAAACCCTGCATCTCATGGTGCTGCAGGATCCTCCCCAGACCACTCTGGTTCTGTTTCAGAACATTTTTATAACTCACATGACAGCTCTCCTGGCCAAGATGATAATTATCATGTTAAAAGACCCTTGCAGCATGACAAGTGGGCTAGAGGGAAGGATGGTTTTCTTGTCACTGATATTTGGGGTATAGAAGTCAGTAGCTTGGTTTCAACCACTCCAACTATTTGGCTTCAGCAGACTGAGGAAAGGATGTATCTTTGTGCTTATCAGTATAAAGGTCTTACCTTAATCCTTCTGATTCCCGTTTCCTCCATTCTTAATGGCGAGCACGGTGTTTCCTTGGTAAAACAGCAAGTTCTTGAAAATGTAAGTGAATATCTGCAAAAAGTTTCTTATATTGACCTGACACTCAACTTTTTCTCTGTATTATTTGTCTTTGCCTTTAATCTTATTATTTGTCAATAATGTCATCAGTATTGTATCTTCTTATTTCTTCGCCACCCTGTTTCTTCCTAGTTATCTTTTGTTCCTCAAAAAAAAAAAAAAAAAAAAAACAAAAGTTTCATTTGGGAACACTCTCTTAATTGTTATTGGATGTCTTTTTTATTTGACAAGAGTAAACTAATATTACGTGGATAGGAGACTATTCATATAATTTTGTTCAACTTCTAGAATTCAGTTTTTGCGGTTAGAGAATTCAAATACATAATGAGATTTGCTGGGACTTTGTTTATTCTCGTAGAACATGACCAAGTATCCCTTCTAAGTCTTTCTTTTTTCCAAATAATGATGCTGACTCTATTTTCTCATAGTTTTTATTTTATTTATTTATTTATTTATTTATTTCTGCATGGGATGTTATTCCTACATTTGATATTTGCTTTAATTTGAGCTAATGGTAACTAGATCCAACTGATCTCCACCCATTTTGTTGCATGGGCAAAGATGTGCACCGTAAATGACTGTTTAGCTTTGAAATGTTGTAGATGAGGTACTTTCCTTGCATTGCTTGTGTGATTTCTGTGTGATGTGGCATAAAATAGTAAGTTGGAGCACTCTATACCCAGCATCATATGAGTACCACATTACTTGAATTACGTTAAGCCCAGGAGAAGGCCATGCTGCAGAGAAATTCTGCTCTATGCTTTTTGCCTAGCTTTCTTCCTGAAAATTTGCATTCATTTGACAAAATATGGCCATCCATTACTTGGTTCTCACTTTATTTGTGCTAATGTGCTAGGCATCCCTTAAGATGTTGAAAGTTGAAGAGAAACTATCAAAAGGATGGGGTGGTGAGAATGCTTATCATGTTAAAGGCTACCGATACTTGCTAGTTGATGATGATCGAAATATATCTAGGGCTTCTCCATCGGTAAAGGTTACAACCCTTACAAAGGTAAAGCACTGTTTGCTTAATATGCACAATTTTTATTTATTTATTTGTTTAACATAGGCGGGACATATCCTATGGCTATTGAATTTGAGAACACATCTCTTTTTTCTGTAATGAAGTAAATATTTGGAAACTTTTTGGGGAATAAACAAAATGTGAAATTTTGAAAAGTACAATGATTGCAAGTTCAGAAAAGACCATCATTTAGTTGGACTTCTGAGTTGACAAGCTACAGTTTCTTCCAGTTTACTGATTATTGCATTGTCCCCACAAATCTCATCCTAAAGCTGTGCATGTTGCGTACAAGGCTAAATTGTTATATTGATAAAGGAAAGTCTTTATCATTTTCAAATTCTGAATTCAATCAAGGGGTTCCAGCAAATTGCATCGGGAATTGAGTGAAATTAACTTGTAAATATTGTTATGTAGGAAAAATTAGAGGTGAGATGGTTTGTCCAGTGGCATGAAAGATGAATAAAATGGTGTTTGCTTGGGCAGCGTACTTGTATAAGAGAAATTCCATAAATTAGCATATGTTATGGGTTAGAACATAGTATTACCCAAGGGAAGGAACCTGAAAATAAATTGGTAAAATATCTCACAGGATGTGATGCCACCTGATTGCGATTAAAAATGAAATGAAAAGCAACCCCGACAGAAGAGTATAAAAAATTGAGCTAATACATTAGAATCAATGTTTATTCAGATTCTGCAGAATGACCAGAATTTATGGTTATATTTAGAATTGTCATTAAGAATGAACTTATTATCTGGCTCGTGTAAGACATCTGTCTAATATCCTCTTCTTCAAAGTAAAGTCCGTCAATCAAACTTAAGCCTTGCAATTAGTCAAAACAAATATCATCTCAGGTGGTGATGCCGTCTAGATTGGTAATTACTGTTTATCCATTAAAGGCTATGCTGTTGGTCAGTTGACCAGTTTATGTCTGCTGTGTTGCAGGAATCTTTGCTTGCAATGAATAAGCTTAGAGAAGAGGTTGATGCGGAAAAGAACAGAGCAAAATGGGATAATGTAAATCAGGAGAAAGATATGGAAATATGCATAAGAGCAAAAAACAATGCTTGGGTTATTGCTCGCACTACCAGAGGAAAAGAGCTTTACATGGTTCTAGAAAAGGCCAACGAAACACTTCTGTATGCATCCGATGCTATTGAGAAGTTCAGTGACAGGTACAGCATTTCTTTGTTTCCAATTTTAATCTAAACTAGAATGATGTGAACTACTTCTATCAGTTTCTGAATGGCAGAAATTTCTCTTTGGCATGTTTAATTATTTATACAGGTATTGTGGTGGCGCTTTCTCCTTGGATTAGTGGGAACTATGCTGTTTCATCGGCATACATGTACACAAACAATTGGGATTGGAGAAACTGCACTGTATGTGCAGTCATGATAATGTATTTTCTTCTTTCATTACTTTCCATGTATAGAGGAATTCAATTGATTTTTGTAAAAGCGGGGTACTGAACAAGAAAATTTAGCTGTATAACTAATATAATGGTCAGCTTATGTGAGTTAACATGCTGGTTAGCTTTTTTTATCCTTCACCTTTGTGGTGTGGTTTTCTGCAAAATTTGACACAACGGTACGAAAACTTTTACAGTGGATGAGAAGTGAAGCGTGTTCTTCCTTCTTTTGTTAATAATATGTGCCATGCACAATTAAAATGCTTTTATATTTGATCTTTGCACAATCAGATGTTACTAATTTAAAATTGTTAACGGTTTCTAATGGTTTATGAATGAATACGGCTTAATTTCCATGATTTTTTTTTTTGGTATATTGACACTACTTTTTTTTAAATAAAATTGGTATAATTATCTATGGTGACTTGCTTCAATTTAGGCCAATTGAAGCCTTAATCTGCTAAATGAACAAGCCCGCTAAAATTCATGGAATCAGCCTGCTGAAGATTAATTAGTAGGTCCAAATGAACGACAAAAGTTGCCTGTCCTTGAGTTCTCAGTACTTGGGATCCTATGCAAAATTACTGGTAAAACTTTAGGATCCGTTCACTTATAGAAAACTATTTTAATTTTTTAAAAAAATTTTTTATAAAAAATAGAGATTATATTTATTTTAATCAATTTTTTAAAATAAAAAATAAAAAAATAAATTTTTCAGTTTTTTAAAATAAAGAAAAAATTAAAAAATTAAAAAAAAATATTTTTCAAATTTTCTAAAAAATTTTAATACATAAAAACACACACATAATATATATATATATATATATATATATGTATACATGTACTACATATACATCTATATGTGTGTGTTTATATATATACACACACATAACTTGCAAAGGAAAAAATGGTTCTTGGGGAGGTATTTTTAGCAGCTTTTCTTCAGGTTTTGTTTGACAGATTGGCTTCTCGCCATCTGTTAAGCTTTGCTCGCCTTAGCGGAGTTCAGAAGGAGCTGGAGAAGTGGAACGACATGTTGATAGCAATTCAGGCAGTGCTCTATGATGCATAGGAGAAGCAACTCACTGATAAAGCTATCCGAAAATGGCCGGGTGATGTTAGAGACTTGGCCTTTGATGTGGAAGATATGCTAGATGAGTTTGCAGCTGAAGCTATTAGATGCAAATTGAATAGACCAATTACAGTTCGGGTACAAAACTTTCTCCCCACCTGTTATACCAGATGTAAGAATTTTGTCAAGTTTAATCTTAGGATGGTCTCCAAGGTCAAGGGTATAACTAGCAGATTAGACGGTATTTCGAAACAAAGGTTCCAGCTTGGGAAAAAATATCTGCAGTCACATCTACTAGTGTATGGCATAGACCACCTAGTACATCTATGCCTGCTGAAAGTCATGTTTATGGCAGAAATGAAGATAAAAAGAAGATGCTTGATTTGCTGCTCATGAATGAACCGGGCAACATTAGTTTTCATGTTATTGCAATTGTTGGTATGGGTGGGGTTGGAAAGACAACACTTGCTCAGGTTATATACAATGATAATGCAGTCAGATGCTTCGATTCGAAAGCTTGGGTTTGCGTATCTGAAGAGTTTGATGTTTTAAGAATAACAAAGGCAGTGCTCGAGTCGGTTACTTCACTTTCTTTTGATTCAAAAGACTTGAATCAAATTCAAGTTAAGCTGAAAGATGCGTTAGCTGGAAAAATGTTTTTGATTGTATTAGATGATGTTTGGAACAAGAACTATGGTGAGTGGAATAGATTGCAGGCACCATTTCGAACTGGAGCAGCTGGAAGTAAAATAGTCGTAACAACTTGAGATAGCAGTGTTGCTCTGATGATGGGAGCAACCAAAATTCACTGCTTGGAGCAAATATCAGATGATGATTGTTTGTCAGTGTTTGCACAACATGCATTTGAGAATAAAGACGTCAGTGCACAAGCAAACCTGGAAAGAATTGGCAGGAAAATTGTTAAGAAGTGTAAAGGCTTGCCATTAGCAGCAAGAACTCTTGGAGGCATTTTGCGATGCAAACAAACAGAAAATGAGATGGAAGATATATTGAATAGCCAATTATGGCGTCTACCAGAGGAGCACTGTGAAATTCTGCCAGTTTTGCGATTGAGTTACTACCATCTCCCTTCTCATTTGAAGAGGTGCTTTTCCTTCTGTTCAGTAGTCCCAAAAGACTATGAATTTGAGGATATGGAGCCAGTCTTATTATGGATGGCAGAAGGTCTGATTCAACAAGATGAAGAAAATAAACAGGTAGAAGATTTGGGCAGCCAGTACTTCCACGAGCTATTATCAAGGTCATTGTTTCAGCAATCAAGTGGGGATAACTCGAAATTTGTGATGCATGACCTTATCAGTGATCTAGCTTTATGGGTTGCAGGAGATGTATGTTTTGTGTTGGAGGATAAAATGAATAGCAGAAAGAAGAGTCAATTTTATGCCAAGGCTCGTTATTCAGCTGACCTTTGCAGCCGATATGATGGTGCCAAAAAATTTGGAGCCTTCTCTGAGATAAAGGGTCTGAGAACCTTCTTGCCCTTCTTGCCACCTTCCCCTGGGAAATGCTATCTGACCGGCTATGTTCCTTTTGATTTGTTGCCAAAATTAAGATACTTGAGGATCCTATCTTTTAGTGGATATAACATCACTAAGCTGCCTGATTCGATCTGTGAGTTGAGACATCTAATGTTATTTAACCTTTGTTACACCCCCATCAGGAGTTTACCTGAGTCAACAAGTTCTCTATATGGCTTGCAGACATTGTTGTTAAGAGATTGTGCTTGTCTCAGGAATTTTCCCTCTAATATGGGAAATCTAATAAATTTACGACATCTTGACTTCACTAATGGAGGATCAGTGGAAAAAATGCCATCAGGAATAAAGAAATTAACTAATTTACGAACGTTATCCAACTTCATTGTGGGCAAAGGTAATGGATCTAGTTTAAAAGAGTTGATGGAGTTGAACTCTCTTTGTGGAACACTTTGCATTTCAAAATTACAAAATGTGACGGATGCTCGGGATGCAAGAGACGCGAACTTAAAGAACAAAGTAGAAGTGGATGTATTATTTCTAAAATGGGATTCTGAGTTTGATGATTCACGAAATGGAAGGATTGAAAAATGTGTACTTGACATGCTACAGCCAAACACAAAGCTGAAACAGCTGATCATTGAACATTATGGTGGAACCGAATTCCCAATTTGGTTAGGAGATCCTTCATTCTCTTATCTGACATTCATAAGGCTGGAAAATTGCGAGAAATGCACATCCTTGCCACCATTTGGGCTCATACCCTCTCTGAAAGACTTGCACATTATAGGAATGTCAGGTATAAAGAGTGTTGGTCCTGAGTTTTATGGGGTTAGTTGCTCAAATCCGTTTCCATCCCTGCAGACACTGTGCTTTCGAACCATGAAAGAATGGGAAGTCTGGATTCCCTATGGGGATAATCATGAAGAACTACCCTGCTTGCGCGAGCTTTTGGTTGAAAGCTGCCCTAAATTAACAGCCAAATTACCAAGCTATCTCCCATCATTGGAAAAATTTATCATTCTTGAATGTGAACAGTTAGTGGTTTTGATTCCGAGCTCTCCAGTGCTTTGTGAACTACAAATTAAAGGATGCAAAGAGGTAGTGGATGGAGGTGTCGTTCAGTTCAACTCACCAAACTCCATGTTGATTTCAACCATTTCAGAGCTCACATGCCTTCCAGAGGGTTTCCTGCGAGGGTTAAGAAATGTTGAGGAATTGAAGATCTTTTGCTGTGGAGGTCTTACATCAATGTGGCAGAATAACGCAGGGTTATACCAATGCCTCATCTCCCTCCGTATTTTAGTGATTAAGGATTGTTCCAGACTAGTTTCTTTGGTGGCAGAAGAGGATCAAGAGCAGCTGAAATAAGGGTCGGTCTCTGAACTTCAATATCTGGAAATAAGGCAATGTGAAAGCCTAGTAATGCTGCCACAGTGTTTGTATAGCCTTGTTTCTCTTAAAGAGTTGGTGATCGAAGCCCCAAGGCTCATTTCATTATCCGTGGATGGTTTACCTCCAATGCTAAGAGTTATTCGGATTAAAAATTGCTCTGCTCTAGCTCCTTTGCCTTCTGCATCGATCTGCAATAGCTCTTGCCTTGATAGCTTGTACATTGAACGATGTGACATCAACATTAAAGAGGCTAGAGATAAGGAGTTGCAAGAATTTGCAATATCTGCTAAGTGATGGAGAGAGTTCATCTTCATTAATGATGCAGGAGCAGAATATCTGTACATCCGCTCTTGCATATTTATGCATTTGCGATTGCCCATCACTCGTGTTTATCATCAAGAGGTGAACTGCCTGCTGCACTGTTGCATCTCCAGATCAGAAACTGTCCAAAGCTTAGAAATAGTAGCAGAGAGGTTCCAAGTTCAAATGTCTCATGAAACTATTAATATATTAAGTTGTGAAAGTCTCAATTCTTTACCAGCAAGCCTACACAACTTAAACCATCTCCACGAGATTTTGATAGAGGATTGCCCGAGCCTTGTTTCCTTTCCAGGGGAATTACCTTCCACCAACCTGAGAGAGATCTACATTTCTTGGTGCGAAAACCTCAAGGCATTGCCTGATTATCTTCACAATCTCACGTCTCTTGAAGAACTGTGGATATATGATTGTCCAGACATTGTTTCTTTTCCAGAAGAAGGCTTCCCTACTAAATTAACATCACTTACTATTACAAATCTAAACATCTGCAAGCCATTATTTGAGTGGGGACTTCAAAGACTCAACTCCCTACGAGACCTCTACATTGAAGGTGGATGCTATGATGTGCTTTCCCTTCCAGAGGATGAGACGAGAATGATGCAGCCAAACTCCTTAACAAGATTGGAAATCAAAAAAATTCCGAACCTAGGGTATTTATCGACTAGAGGCTTTCAGAACCTTAGCTCTCTTGAATATTTGAGCATCTCATATTGCAGCAAGCTCTCATCATTTCCAAAGAATGGCCTGCCACCCTCACTTTTGCAACTGTATATCTTTGGTTGTCCTTTGCTCAAGAAATATTGCAAGAAGAACAAAGGACGTGAATGGTTCAAGATAGCCAATGTCCCTTGTGTAAGGATAGATGGTAGTTCCATCCATGACCAAGCGACAGAAAGGCAACTTGCTGACAGGATCTTCTTCCATCCTCCAGGTTAACTGTTTATCATCCTTCATATTTGCTGCTAATTTCATTAGTGTAATGATTAACAAGGTGGCTATAATATAATCTAGATAAATCACTATTAAATGTTGGAAACCTTTTCCCTTTTTGTATTTTGTGCTTTTCAGTTTTTAACATGCTGTCTTCTGTTCTAAACTTTCAGAAATTACAAATTGTGCCTAAAGTAGAAGGCTCACAATTACAGCAGATTTAATGAATGAATGAGAAGTATACTTATGCAACATTGGCAGGTATGGAGAATCATTATTTGATTTCAATCAAATATACAAGTCAATCAAATATACAAGTCACAATACTAACCTGCGGTCTCTGACTTGCCCTGAAGTGCAGGTTTATGGATTTGCTGCTCATTCACTTCAATGAACAGTTTCGCAGAATTCTTTCTGCCCTTCATTAACATGTTAATTCTGAGAGGAAAAACATTTTAAATCAAATATACAAGTCACAATTTACCAATCTGCAGTCTCTGAATTACCCCAAAGTGCAGGTTTACAAATATTGCTGCTTGCTCGCTCCTCTGAACAGTTTCACAGAATTCTCATTGTCATTTATTAGCATGTCGCATTCTGAAAGAAAGAACATGTGCTTGTCAAAGGTTCACTGACCGCACAACTTCTGGAACTAATCTGCCCACCAAATTGCAGATAATGATATTTCTTGTTTTCTTTTAGCATTTTCTCACTTGCATGTAAATTGTAAATCTTGCTTTTTCCTTTTATTTTTTTACATATGCTTCTTTTCGGTTGATGAAGCTTACATCATCACAGGAAAGTACGCTTATCTACCGTTTGAATCTTCAGAACGTCGCCCCTTCCTAAACTTACTTGATCTCTTATTGGTCATTATACTTTTGAGAATGATTTGGCTCAAGGGGTCTGAAATTTTAACCTTCTCTTTGAAAATTTGTATGGCTACTGAGGAGAGAGGAAGTTAGGGGAAGGTTATCAGTTAGAATTTGGAATTTAAAGTTACTTCGATATTTATTGGTTTCAAATTCTGGACAAACTGGTGTAAATTTTGATATCTACACGGATTTTCAACTCTCGGAATTTCAATTTGTTAACTTTATATGGGCCAAATCTTTAGAAAAATGTACTCCACTTGTGCCCATATGAGAAGATAATCTCAGCAGTTATCTGCACTTGGTTATTGAACTTAGGGGAATTTGTTTCAGTCTGGTAGCCAAAAAAAGCGCAGGAAAAGAGGAAGAGACAGAGAGGGAAAACAGAACCAAAACTGGAAATCTTTTTATTAATCATCAACACGCCATTTTAAATTCTTAGCTACTGGTTTTATAGCAGCACCAGCTCCTGCCACATTGTTGACACCTTTTTTAAACAGATACATTAACAGAATGCTAACAACATGGCTCACACTAACCGACAATTGTTGCTAAATGATCGAGCGTCTCATGTTCTAAATTCTTGCAGAAGCAATGCTCGTTCTACAAACGATAAGTAGCTATGCAAATGACATGCCAAAAGGATGATGTAATCCCAAGTGAAAAATTTTAGAGCTGCCCAAACTGCTTCCTATTCATGCAACTTCAACAGTGAGAGCTGTTCTTCAATGGAGCAATCGACATGACACGAGGTTCTGCAAGAGGATGGGATAAGAATAAGGCCAAGGCAGCGCTGTTCCATTGGAGAAGGAGATGATCTTCGAGTGCTTCGATATTCTACTGCATCTTGGAGAATGATATTTCCTTGCTTGTCAATGCAATGAAAGGCACCCAAGAAAAAACGCCCATCTTTAATTCCTATCAGCATTTTGCGAAATAGTAGCTTCCTCACTCGAGATACTACACTTGAGCTGTTTGGGTTAGAACAACTATCTGAACTCCCTTGCTGCGTTGAAGATCCCTCCAATTCTTGCTCCACAATATTAGTGTCCATGTTCTTAGTTGATCACTGCTAATAGGAAACAGAGAGAAATTTACGACTTCAACCCATCATTATAGAGCCAATTCATTTCCTTTCTTTTTTATTTTTTATTTTCATTGAATTATCAACTATTCTTCAAAAAACAAAATGATTTCCCACCAATTTGATGGAAAAGAAAGAGAACTTAGAATAACTTTCTTTTCCCTTGGACCACTTAGTAAACAAAGATAGCAACCAAATTACAGGACTTCTAATATGAAACATGAAAGAGACAAAATAAACTGAAAAAGAAGTTCTAACCAAAAAGAACAATCATTTTAACAAATTAAACACAAAATCAAGCCCTTTTCAGCTAAAAAGGTCAAAATCTACATCTTTTAATTGATATCCTTCTTAACCTAAACAACAAATTTACTAATAAGTGGTTCAGCGGTGAAGGAAACACAGGCAAGAAAACGAATTGAAGCAAAGATGAAGATTACCTTAACAAGTTTAAGCCTTCCTTAAGTTCAAGCTTTGCTTGAAAGCTTAAATTTATACACTTAGTGAAGTTAAACCTGAAGATTAGGCAAACTTCAATCCAAAAATCGCCAAAGCCAAATACAGTAGTCTTTCAATCCAAAAAATCGACCAACTCAGCACTGTCAAGTACTCAGCAACAGGAAACAATTTCGAAGATAATCAAATGTTAAGCATTTACCAAAAAGAAAATAAATTAGACAATGGACTAAAGCTTCCCTGAAGTTCCATAAAAATGATTAAATTCAGTATCTTTTTTGCCCCCCAAAAAATTTTTAGGGCAAAGAAATTTCTACAGAAGAAATATGGAATTCTGATCGAGAACTCCAATTTAAGAACGAAGATTTATGGAATAATCATGAAATGAGAATTGGCAAGGGAAAAAAAAAAATCTTATCAGTCATGAATAATCCATAAAGAACAATCGAAGATTGAAACGACAAATAGGATTAGCAAAGGGAAAATTGAGAACAAGAAGGAGAGGAGGGAGGGACGGCTTCCAATTTCTGAAAAGGGAATACTGATGCTGAGATTTTATTTTAGGGTTATGGAAGGAGCGGTTTTACCTATCTTCATTCCATCAAAGAGACCTAGATCAAATAGAATTTAAATAATTATTAACAAATTTATTTATTTTGCTTTTAAAAACAACATTTAGAATGCGTAAGCCGTCAGATTATAAATTTTTAATTTTTTAAAAAACAGAAAATTATTTTATTTCATTTTTAAAATCTATTTTACAATTTTGAAAATCATATTATATTTTTTAATTATATAAATATATCATATTATTTGTAATATTTAATAATTATATTATCTATATATAATTGATTTGGTGGTCAGTATTTAACAAAAAATTATTTAAACTGAATGAGTTTGATAATCACTTAGTTAATGTGCTGGCAGATGTGGCAAATAAACGAATTGAACGAATTTAAATTGAATTATAAAAAAATGAATTAAAAAATATGAATTATATCTAAATAGATTTGACGAATTTGATTTAATCCATTGATTATTGTATAGTTGAATAAAAATTTAATTTTTTTGGTTGATTCATTTATAATGACTTCATTTGAATTATAGCTAATCTAATTTGACTTAATTTATTTATAATACGTAAAATTTTGTTCAATGATGACATGCGGCATAGCTAATTGGCATGAAGCCACCGTAGTTGTTACATTTAGTTATATTATCATATTTAATATATTATTTTTAAATAAAATAAAATAGATAAATATTATTGCACAGTGAAATTTTTCCAAACAATAACCACGCACAATGCGCATATCAAATATTATTGTGATTAGATTTCTCATACTTATAAATTATATGTGAAAAAAAAAGGTGATTATTTATATCTTACAGCGATTGAGCACGATTCTAAGCATCACTAATGACAATCCCTTTGCTTTAATAATAAGAAACTTACTAATCTCAGATTCATAATTCCCATTAAAAAATTACTAAAAAAAGATAATTAAAAACTACTCAATTAAAATTATGTTTAGTGAAGTTGGATGATAATAAACGATGCTTAATATTATAGAAGTTTTATAAAAATCTAAAAACTTCAATTACTGTTTATATGATAAACAGTGCTGCACATTACTTGCTTCACATTGCTGGTATTATTCAATATTTTTTTCCTATGAATCAATTGGTATTGCAAAATTGACTCCAGAGGATACTTCTGTTCCTGCAATCAATCACAGTAAAAGCTTCATATTCAGAACTTTTAGCAGAACAAGCATGCTTCTCTTTTGTGTTTCTGTAAGGTGTTAGCACGGACACCCGATTCCCAGACCCAACAAGTTTATCAGAAGTGCAATACTTCTTCACTTAACGAATGGGATGGGATGACACGAGTCTTACTTTTCTAACAAGAGGTCTTGAGTTGAATTTTAGGTGGAAAAATCCTTAAATACTTAAAATGGAGCGTTTTGCCCTTTTCTGAGTCTGTTCAACCGAGTCCGCTTAATGGATTCTTCTAAGAAATTAAATTTGATTTAAAGATTTTTTTCTAGATTACTTAATTATGAAATATTATGCGTTGGTTGGAGATTTGACATGGTCAAAATACCAATTCAAATTGACTTTTGCATTCTTTTTCCTAGTTGGCAATTTGAAAATTTCAACGAGTGGTATGAGAGTCCATTGGGCCTTGCTGTCCGTGAAGATCCTGAAGGTCCATGAATGATGAATAACCTGGCGGTTTGGACAGCCTAGTTTAAAAGGCAGGCCCATAAGCTTGAGGTCTAAGAAAGATGGAAGTTGGCTACTTACAAGCCAAGGCCCAAATACAAATGATGGGAATTGAGCTGGCCTAAAGAATGTGGCCCAGTAAGAAGACCTAGGCAACTTGTGGCCGTAGAAATTTTGATAACCAAGTTTAAGATAGCTTCAAGTTCAACAAAATCAACCAATGCAATTAACAATTTTCAACTTCGATAACTAAGTTTAAGATGGCTTCAAGTTCAACAACAGAAGTTCAACAAAATCAACCAATGCAATTAACAATTTTCAACTTCGATGACAAAACAAATGTGTAAACACTTGATGGAGCTATACTTGCAGATAGAGGACTTACTGTAGCAGAGACACGTCACAGGCAATTGCTGACTGCAACGACCTCTACCAACGCCTATAACACACTCACACACTCACCACATCCAGCGATGTGGGATCCCGAAGGACCTGACCCGACCCGGACTAATGGGGGTTTGTTTTTGCAGATAGAGGACTTACTGTAGCAGAGACACGTCACAGGCAATTACTGACTGCAACGACCTCTACCAACGCCTATAACACACTCACACACTCACCACATCCAGCGATGTGGGATCCCGAAGGACCATTGGAGCTATACTTGAGAAGCAACATGTGCGAAATTTTGGAGAAAGGCGTAGAAGAAAAAGAAAAATCAACGGACGAAAAATCACAACAATTGGTTTGTGATCGTTCATTAAATGACAAACCTTTGCTTTTAATTTATTAATCTGTTGAGCTGCCGATTTTTGAAAAAGTATTCCATACTAAAACAACAAAGGAGGCTTGGAATATTTTGCTCAAAATATATGAAGGAGCATGGACAATTAACAAACAAGAGTACAAGGTTTAAAAAAGGTAATGTAAGTTGATGGAGCAATGCAAAGATGAAAGTACTCGTGATTATTTTTTCTAAATGGAAAAATTAGTCAATGAGATGAAAAATAATGGTCATGAAATTACGGAGAAAGATATTGTGGAGAAAATAATGCACACGTTGACAAATCAATTTGATTATGTTGTCACGGCCATTGAAGAATCTAAAGGTCTAGAGTCTATGACTGTAAACAATTTGCTAGCTTTATTAGAGTCTCGTGAAATGCAAATGAATGAAAGATCATCAAATACAACGGAGCAAGTTCTAAAAGCCCAAGTAAATTTGAGAAATGAGAAGGAAACTTCAGTAGGAAAAATAGAGCATACTCAAAGAGGTTCAAATTTTAGAGGTAGAGGCGGCAAAAATTTTAAAACCAATTCTAGACCAGGAGCAAAAGAGAGTAAATCTCCTCAAGATAAATCCAATAGTCAATGTTACAAGTACAAAAAATTTAGTCACTATCAATCTGAGTGCAACTCACATATTCAAGGCTATAATTGCAAAAAATATGATCACTGTAATTGAGAATGTCATGCTCCAAAACAAGAAAATAAAGATAATCACTCTAGGATCACTGAGAATAATAACCTAGAGACCTTGTTGATAGCGGCTCATGAAACTAGGAACATTGATAATTGTCAATGTTTGTTAGACTTAGGTTGCAATAATCACTTGAGCACAAACAAGGAACTTTTTTTTTTCTGAATTACATGAATTCTTTCATTCTTGAGTAAAGTTTGGCGACAACTACTAGATTCTAGTTTTGGAAAAAGGAAAGATTGCTATAAAGTTCAAAGATGGGTTTTTAAATTATATTTTCGATGTATATTATGCTCCTACTCTTTGCCAGAATCTATTGAGCATTGTACCACTAAGAGAAAGGGGTTATGTTTTACATTTCATAAAAGATGGATGCACCATGAGTGATATAAAAAAGGACATGATTCTAAAGATGATAATGACATCCAATTGTTTATTTTCAACATATCTTAATTACAATAATATTTCTTGATGCAACTCTATGACTATCATTGTTGATGATAATTGGCTATAGCATGTGCGGCTTGGACATTTGAATTTTGGAAGCATTAAATTTCTTGCAAACAAAAACTAGGCATTAGGCTTGCCAACTATTCAAGCTCCTGACCAGATTTGTGAGTCTTGTATTATGGGAAAAAGATATAGAGATTTATTTTCTACAAAGCAAGCATGGCGAGCCAAACGTCCACTAGAGCTCGTGCATTCAGCTCTATGTTATGTTGAGGTTCCATCAAATGGGACTAACAAATACTTTATTACATTTATTAATGATTATAGTAGAAAGACATGATTTATTTTTTGAAGCAAAAATCTAAAGCATGTGAAGTACTTCAGAATTTTGTAACACTTAAGAATTTTGTAGCGTATATTGAGAAACAAAGTGGTTATACTATCAAAACCTTAAGAACTGATAGAGGTACATAATTTATTATTTGTGATGATTTCTTGAAAAAGCATGGAATTAAGCATCAGTTAATAACTAGGTACACTCCTCAACAAAATGGAGTGGTAGAAAAAAAAAAGGCAAAACCCATAATTTAGTCCCTGAAATTTAACGTTTTTACACATTAAGTACTTATACTTTTAAAACTACATATTGAGTCCCTAAATTTTTCGAAAATAACATATTAAGTTCAAAATGAACGGGCATAAATGACAATATAATAAATACTCTGTTAAAATTGCATATATTTTAATGAAAAACTATTATTTTTAATGTCCGTATGTGCTTAATATGTTATAATAGATAAGTTTAGGGATCCAATGTGTAATTTTAAAAGTATAGGAACTCAATTTATAACTACGTAAAAATTGAGGGACCTAATATATAGTTTTAAAAATATAGAGATCTAATGTGTAAAAATGTTAAAGTTCAGGAATTAAATTATGGGTTTTTCCGAAAAAAATAGAACTATTCATGAATATGATGAAAAGCATGTTATTTTGTAAGAAGTTACCTTTAGGCAAAGGCCATGGCTTGTGCTGTCTATATTTTGAATAAATGTCCTATTAAAATTATTCATGATAAAACTCCACAAGAAGAATGAAGTGAAAAAAGTCCAATCTTAGTAATATGAGGGTTATCCACTTCATGCTTTTTGTGGAGTTTTATCACAAACACTTTCAAAAGGACATCTATTCAAAATATAAGCAGAATAAGCTATAGCCTTTGCCTAGAAACATTTAGGTAACTTCTTACAAAATAAGATGCTTCTTGTCATATCCACGATAATTTTATTTTTACTTTCTACCGCTACATTTTGTTGAGTAGTGTAACTAGCTGTCAACTGATGCTTAATTCCATGCTTTCTTAAGAAATCATCACAAACAATATATTTTGTGCCTCTATCCGTTCTCAAAGTTTTGATAAAATAACCATTATGTTTTGCTATCCATGCCACAAAGTTATTAAGCACTTCACATGCATTGGACTTTTGCTTTAAAAAATAAAGTTAAGCATTTCTACTAAAATCATCAGTGAATGTAATAAAGTATTTATTATCTCCAATTGATGGAATTTCAGCAAAGCATAAATTTGAATGCACAACCTCTAGTGGTCTTTTAGTTCTCCATGCCTATTTTGTAAGAAATGGATCTTTGTGTTTCTTCCCCATGATACAAGACTCACTAACTTGGTTAGGAGCTTGAATGGTTGACAAGCCTGAAGCCCACTTTTTGTTTGCAAGGAATTTAATGTTTCCAAAATTCAAGTGCCCAAGCTACATATGCCATATCCAATTATCATCAACAATGATAATGTTACAGTAGGAAGCGTTACTATAATTAGTATGCATTGGAAATAGACGGTTAGATATCATTCTCATCTTCAGTATTTATATCACTTGCAGTGCATCCATACTTGTTGGAATTCAAAGCATAGCCTTTTTTGCTAGTTGTCCTAAACTCCATAAATTTTGGCTAAGAATATGAGCATAATACATGTCGGAAATATAATTTAAGGACCTATTCTTCAACTTTATAGCAATATTCCTTTTTTCCAAAACTAGAAGCTAGCTAGTAGTTGTCACAAAGCTATCAATAACAATGATAGTGTTACAGTAGGAAGCATTACCGTAAATATTATGCATTGAAAATAGATGGTTGGACGTCATTCTCGTCTTCAATATCATGCCTTTCTTTATATCACTTACAATAAATCCCCATTTGTTGAAATTCAAATCATAGCCCTTTTCTGCTAGTTTTCCTAAGCTCAATAAATTTTGGCAAAGAGTAGGAATATAATTCACATAGGAAATATAATTTAAGGACCTATTCTTTAACTTTATAGAAATCTTCCTTTTTCCAAAACTGGAATCTAGTAAGGGTCGCCAAGCTATCATCAACAATGATAGCGTTACAATAAGAAGTGTTATCGTAATTACTATGCATTTGAAATAGATGGCTAGATGTCATTCTTCTTTTCAGTATCATGCCCTTCTTTATATCACATACAGTGCATCCATATTTTTTGAAATTCAAACCATAGCCCTTTTTCTGCTAGTTGTCCTCAACTCAAAAGATTTTGGCAAAGAGTATGAGCTTGAAAATATAATTTAAGGATCTATTCTTCAACTTTATATCAATTTTCATTTTTTTTTCAAAACTAGAATCTAGTAGTTGTTGCCAAGCTTTACCAAAGAACAAAAGGATTCATCTAATTAAAAAAAAAGGTTCATTTTTTGCACTCAAGTGATCGCTACAACCTGAGTCTAACAACCATTGACAATTATCATTGTTACTAGTTTCATGAGCGACCATCAACAAGGTCTTTAGGTTATTATCCTCAACTACTCTAGCTTGATTATCTTTATATTCTTGTATTCGAGCATGACATTATCTATTATAGTGGCAATATTTTTTTGCAATTATGGCATTAGATATGTAACTTGCACTTAGATTGATAGTGACGAAACTTTTTGCACTCGTAAAATTGAATATTAGATTTATCTTGAGGAGATTCACTCTTTTTACTCTTGGTGTAGAGTTGGTTCTAAAATTTTTGCCTCCTCTGCCTCTGAAATTTAAGCCTCTTTTAAGTATACTTCGTTTTTTCTATTGCAGTTTCCTTTTCATTTTTTAAATTTACTTTGACTTTTAGAACTTACTCCATTGTATTTGGTGATCTTTCATCCATTCGCATTTTGTAAGATTCTAATGAAGCTTGCAAATCATTGAGAATCATAAACTTCTGACCTTTAGATTCTTCAATGGCTGTCACAATATAATCAAATCTACTTGTCAATGTGCCTTCATGATATCTTTCTCCATAATTTCATAACCATTATTTTTCATCTCATTGACTAATTTTTCCATTAGTGAAAAATAATCACAACTACTTTCATCTTTGCCTTGCCCTATCAACTCATATTGTCTTTTTAAACCTTGTAGTTTTGTTTGTTTAATTGTGTCAGCTCCTTCATATATTTTCAGCAAAATATTCCAAGCCTCTTTTACTGTTTTAGCATGAAATATTTTTTCAAGAAGTGGCAACTCAACAATTTAAAAATAAGACTTTTTCATTTAATGAATGATCACGGACCAATTGTGATTCTTCAACTGTCGGTTTTACTTTTTTTACTATGCCTTTTCTCCAAAATTTCACCATACTTGTTGCTTTTCAAGCATAACTCCATCAAGTGTTTTCACATTTCAAAATTGTTTTTGCCATCGAACTTGAAAATTATTAATTACATTGATTGAACTTCAATTATTGAACTTGAAGCCATCTTGATCTACTCGAACACTTTAATCAAGCTCTGTCTTGTTGGAATTTTTGATGGCGGGCCTGGTCCATGAGCATAGAGGAGTAGGCTTGATTTTTAAGTTTGAGATGTGGGCTTTGACTTCATGGGCTCCATGTGGTGATGGGCTTGCTTCCAAAATGGCTTAAGCCATTTTGGTTTGTGCCCCCATTAATTATATTCTTTTATTATTTTCTTCTTCCTATCTAGATGTAGGATTGCACCACATCTCCCCATTCTTCTTTCTTTCTTTCTTTTTCATTCTTTTTTCATTTTTCAACACTCCCCCTCAAGTCCAATTGGCCTAGCCCAATTGAGACTTGCCTTGCAAATTCTTCGTCCTGGCTTGTGTTCACTCTTGAGTCTCAAAGGTCACAGGTCTCTCATCTTTTTGCCAAGGCTTGTACTCTTTCTTGAACCTTAGAGGCCACAGGTTTCCTAGATCTTCTTACTAGGCCACCTTCTCTGGGCCAATACAATCCGCATCATTTGTATGTGGTCCTTGGCCTCAACCCAACTTCCATCTTTCTTAGACCTCAGGCTTACGAGCCTACCTTTGTAAACTGGACAGCCTAAACTGCCAAGTTATTCATCCTTCATAGACCTTTAGGATCTTCAAGGGCTACAAGGCCTAATGGGCTCTGGTACCAAATATTGGCTATATAAAATTGCCAAGAAAATAGATTTTGATAACCAAATACACACTCACAATTTTTATTAATTTGAGAAAATACAAATTTTAAAAAACGCAACTCATACTGCAAACTCCGACAACTGGAAACCAATTATGGATTAGCTTCTTAAAACCAACCCCCCAAGCTTTATATTTGGCTCACGCACACACTCGCACAATTCCTTTTCTAATTACACACATTTCATCATATGGCCAATGGCCATATTTATAACATCCTCAAATTGGGATTAACCGATTTTCACTTGGTGGGAGTAGTTGGCAACTTCAAATTGCCAACTAGTTAAAAGAACACAAGGCCAAATTTGAATTGGTACTTTGACCAAGTCAAATCTCCAACTCATAATACTTCATAATTAAGTAATCTAGAGAAGTTTAAACCAAGTTTAATTTCTAACAATTCCGGATACTAGATGGTTATATAAAAAAAAAGAAGTGCAATGCTTCTGATTTAGGAGTTAATAAGTTAATAAGACTACATCATACTCCTTAGCTATTATGCAAAATGTAATCTTCCTTCAGAATCAGCTCGTTTTAGTCAGTAAATCTTATCAATGCAGACTCATATGCCTTTCAAATGCAAGGAAAAATCCCAAATTGTTTGCTCAAAAGCTATAACCAAAAGCGAAATATTAAATGAAAAGTCTCTTCACCTTTTCGAGTAAAAGTGGCTGTATTAACTCCAATAACATGTCCATATGAATTAATTAATGGGCCACCGGAATTCCCCGCACAGAAAACTACATAGATTAACGCAGATGTGCTGATCATATATACATATTCCCAGATACTTGAGATAAAACTGGAATTTAAGAACCATGCGTTTCTGATTTAATGTTTTCCTTCGCTGGATGTATATTAACACTGCTTTGTTTCATGGTTTGATAAAAGTAAAACAATTTATAAGAAGATTCCATCAAAATATAAGAAAGGATAGTCTCAAAGATTTAAAAAAAATGATTATCCCGAAAATCCAAAAGTGCCGTACATTCACTTTGAATTGATTACAATTTTCACTATCATTGCATTCAAAAGATACAGTGGAATTAAACAAAATAAAAACATAAGAATTAGGAAGTTCTTAATACTTTTTAGTTTATCTAATTCAGAAACTAAGACTTTACCTGCATTAATAGCTGCATCAGTTTGTATAGCTCCTTTAATAGCCCTTCCATTTGGTGAAGATATTTCTCTGCCTAAGCCACTAATCACCTGCATCGCTTGAGATATTATACAATCATAATTTACCTGTCTTCTGTCAGACATACTAGTTTCAGAAACCTAATGACGTTATCAGAAAGGCAGTCGAGCTTAAAAAATCAATCCTTGCAATATGTTAAGGGCAAAATGGATCCAACTCTTGCTAGTAAAATCTATATTCGCAGGTTTTTGCAGCATCTAAATATACTAAACAAAGGAAAAAGATAGTGCTGTTAGATGCTCCACACAGACCAACAAATAGTAATCAGGCATTATCCTTAAAATTAACTGTGACAAATTATCGAAAAGTTACCCCTGTTGTAAGTGTGTTCTCATATCCATAAGGATTCTGTAATAGAATAAATTGGAGAATGATTTTCTGTGTATTGAAATGAAGGAAGAATACAGAATTTATACAAGTGTAGAAACCTAAACTAGGAAAATTCCTATTCTGTACAAGAAAAAAAATAAAAAGGAAACAAAATAAATTATAGCTAATTTACAGCAGCTAATCTTGTAACATTCCCTCTCAAGCTGGAGAATAGATATTAATCATGCCTAACTTGTTACACAAATAATCAACTCGAGAGCCATTTAAAGGTTTTGTAAACAAATTGCCAAACTGTTCTCCTGTTTTCACATATCCTGTTGAGATAACATTATCTTGAATCTTCTCACGAATAAAGTGACAATCAACTTTAATATGCTTGGTCCGTTCATGATACACTGAATTAGAAGCAATATGAAGAGCAGCTTGATTATCACACCAAAGTTTTGCTGGAGACGAGGGATTCATACCAATTTCATTAATCAAATGATGAATTCACAAAATTTCACATGCAGACTGTGACATAGCTCTGTATTCAGATTTTGCACTAGATCTGGATACTACAATTTACTTCTTACTTCGCCATGACACTAAATTTCCTCCAACAAAGATACAATAGCCTGTTGTTGATCTCCTATCAATCTTAGAACCTGCCCAATCAGCATCTGTAAAGCACTCTATGTGAGCATGCCCATGATCACTGTATAGTATACCCAGTCCAGGAACTCCTTTTAAATAATATAAAATATGTTCTAAAGCTTCCCAATGTTTAATCGTAGAAGCAGCCATAAATTGACTGACAATGCTTATTGCAAGTGCAATATTTGGACGAGTTACAGTGAGATAATTTAATTTTTCAACTAACCTTCGGTATCTCTCTGGATCAGCAAAAGGATCACCATAATCTTTTGTAAGTTGTATATTGGGAACCATATGAGTATTGCATGGCTTAGCTTCTAACTTTCCAGTTTCCGCAAGTAAGTCAATAACATATTTTCTTTGGGATAGAAGAATTTCCTTCTTACTTCTTGTCACTTCCACTCCTGAGAAATATTTCAACTGACCCAAGTCTTCAGTATGAAATCTACCATGCAAGAAAGACTTAAGCGAAAAGATACATGCAAAATCACTCCCTGTAATCACAATATCATCAACATAAACCACAAGAAGAATAATGCCATTTTTGGATTGTCTATAAAAAACAGAGTGGTCGCACCGACTCTTCTTTAGCCCAAACTCTTGGACAACTTCACTGAATTTACCAAACCAGGCACGAGGACTCTGCTTCAATCCATACAAAGACTTCTTCAAACGATAAACTTTTTCATACTCCCCCTGAGCAACAAAACCAGGTGGTTGCTCCATATAGACTTCTTCCTGAAGATCTCCATGAAGGAAAGCATTTTTGATGTCAAGTTGATGCAAGGGCCAATGATGAAAAGCTGCCAAAGAAATGAAAAGACGAACAGAACTCAATTTGGCAACTGGAGAGAAAGTATCAGAATAATCCACCCCATAAGTCTGTGCATATCCTTTAGCAACAAGTCGAGCTTTCAATCGAGCCACAGAACCATCTGGATTAACTTTGACTGTAAAGACCTATTTGCAACCCACAACCTTCTTTCTCTCTGGTAAATGCACCAACTCCCAAGTATGATTTGAATCCAAGGCATTCATCTTCTCAATCATAGCATCATACCATCCAGGATGACTCAAAGTGTCTTTAACTGTCTTGGGGATAGATATAGAATCTAAAGATACAATTAAAGAACATGTCGAGGGAGACAGGTGATCATAAGAAACAAAATTAACAATAGAATAAGTGAATTTACAATTACGTGTACCTTTACGAAAAGTAATTAGAAGATCGGGATCAGTAGGAGCAGGATCAGATGATGAAGGTATTGGTGCGGGACATGTATCATTAGCGTTTCTTCGTCTAGAGTAGACCCGAACAATCTATGGTCTTGTTGATGTTGAAGGATCATCACTTGCTAGCTGCTCAGTACAAGAAGATGCAGTAGACACATTAACTGATTCTCGGGAAGATGTCACCTTATAAATGAGCCACTCATCTTCCTCCCCGTGACTTAGAAGATTGGATGGAGATGAAAAGAAAGGTTTATCTTCTGAGAATATCACATCAGTGAAAACCAAATGTCGCTTTAGATCAGAAGAGTAATATCTATATCCCTTTTGGAGAAGCGAGTATCCCAAGAACACACACTTCAATGCCTTAGGATCAAGTTTGGTAACATGAGGACGAACATCTCGAACATAACAAGTACTGTCAAAAATTCGTGGTTCCACTGAAAATAATATTTTATTTGGAAACAACACATTATAAGGGATATCACCATTTAACACCGTAGAGGGCATCCGATTGATCAGAAAATAAGCTGTAGAAATAGCAACGACACAAAAACACTTAGGAACATTCATTTGAAACAATAAAGCTCTAGTTGTCTTAAGTAAATGTTTGTTCTTTCTTTCAGCAACTCCATTTTGAGGAGTATCAACACAAGAGGACTGATGAATGATACCCTGTTGAGACATATACTGCTAAAAAGAATGTGACATATATTCCTTAGCATTATCACTTCGCAATATATTCACAGAAGCATTAAATTGGGTTTTAACTTCAGCACAAAAGGCAAAAAAATGAGAAAAAACTTCAGAACGATTTTTCATAAAATAAATCCAAGTCATACGGAAAAAATTATCCACAAAAGTAACAAAATATCTGCATCCAGTTTTGGACATAACGGGACAAGGACCCTAAACATCCAAATGAACAAGTTGAAAAGAAAACTCAGCTCGTTTATTAATTCTAGGATCAGAAGAGCTACGATGATGTTTAGTAAAATGACAAGACTCACAATCCAAAGAAGATACATCATAAAACTGCGGACATAACTTCTTTAGCATAGGTAGAGAAGGATACCCCAATCGACAATGTGCTTCAAAAGGAGACACTATACTGGAACAAGCAACAGGTCATGGTATCCAAAAATCCAGAATGTATAGACCACCAAATACATGTCCCTTACCAAAAATCTGTTTCGTCATAAGATCCTGAAAAAGACAATGATCAGGGAAAAATGAGACAGCAATTGAGTTTTTTGGTAAGTTTACTCATAGATATCAAATTAAAAGCTAGGTTAGGCAAATTTAAAACAGAGGATAAAGTAATAGAAGGAGTAGGTTTGACAGTGCCAGATTTCATAATGTTGTATGATGTTCCATCAGCAATAGTAACAGGCAAAGGGGTTTTATGAGATCGAAAATCAGAGAAAGTATCAGGATTACCTGTCATATGATTTGTGGCACCAGAATCAATGACCCAATTGTTGTTAGAGGAGATTAGACATGTGTTACCTGCTTCAGTAGTAACAGAAGTTGAAGATTCCTTTAACAATTTCTGGTACTTGGCATACTCTTTGACAGAGATGATGACATTATACTCAAATGATGAACCAGAAATCGCAACATTAGCAACTTGTGACCTCTGATTGTGACTCTGCAATTTCTTGAAGTAGCGCTTTGTATGACCTGCTTCTTTATAATAATAGCAAACAACATCAGCATTCCGATTATCATTATATCTATTTTTCCCCTTCGACAGATTCTTTTTGCCATTATCACCTCCATTTTCTCTGACAACAAAAGCACTATTGAGCTGACTAGATGAAGCATTATTAGGACGCAATAACCTACTAAACACATCTTCAAGAGTAGGAATTTCAGAGCCAGAAAGAATCTGAAATTTGGCTGTCTCAAATTCAGATGGCAAACCAGCAAGAAAACTCATTATTGCCATTTTTTCTCTCTAAGCCTGTTGCTCTCTAATATCCACACTAAAAGGTAGAAGCATGTTCAATTCCTCATAAATTTTCTTAAACTCCATAAAGTAAGTAGTGAGTGATTTTACTTCCTTCTCAGTACAATAAAAGGCCTTACAAACATCATAAATACGGGACTCATTTCTTTTTCCAGAATATAAAAAAGTCAAATAATCCATTAACTCTTTTACACGCTCACAATGAAAAATTAAGCCAACCACATTTCTTTCAATTGAATTTCGAATTTGTAAAAGTAACCGAGAATCATCTCTCATCCAAATCTGTTTTTTAATTTTATCAATAGAAGGTTCATCAGTTAAATGATCATCTTTATCCATACTACGAAGATAGATTCTAATTGTCTTACTCCAATCAAGATAATTGGATCCATCTAATTTTTCTTCTGTAATCTTAAATAAAGGAATAATTTCAATAACAGTTTCCCTCACTCCTCCTTTATTGTCAGCCATAATATCCGCACAGAATAAAATCAACCAAAGCAGCCAATGTAAACTCAGAACACCCAGCCAAAATGAAAATCCAAACAACCAATAAGATCTTAATAGACTGAATAAAACGTAATAAAGAAGGACAACACCTTATAGGAGACAAAAGTACCAGCAGAAAAGGGAATCAAGCCAAGAAAATACCAGAATCTGACCGGAAACCTTCAGGCGACACCGGAGACAAAATCGAAAGGTCGGAGGTCAGGTCACGTGCTGGTGCGTGAGGGAAGGGCGTGAGGACCACTCGCCGGTCGGAAGGACACCGGATTTTGGGTACTGGCCGGAAATCTCCTTGCGCTTCTTCTGATGCCGGCGGTGAGACAAGATAGTCACCGGAAAATAGACACCCAACCCAAACAGTAACCCTAACAGTAACCCAATGGTTGGAACAAGTTACCCAACCCAAAAGAAATCAGAAAATACCCCAAATCAAGCCTAGAAAGCTCTGATACCATGTAATAGAATAGATTGGAGAATGATTTTCTGTGTATTGAAATGAAGGAAGAATACAAAATTTATACAAGTATAGAAACCCTAACTAAGAAACTTCCTATTTTGTACAAGGAAAAAAAATAAAAAGGAAAAAAAATAAATTATAGCTAATTTACAGCAGCTAATCTTGTAACAGATTCCCAATGGCAAAACAGCTCTGACCAACTCGTAAATCTCTAGAAGTACCAAGGGCGACAGGCTTTAGTTCATGCCCCTCAACATCAACCTGCATGAAATAAGAACAAATATAATATTTGTGGTGTTGGAAACCATTGTATGATTACAGGATTTCTATAATAAAAATATTCTTAACGATATACCTAGTATAAAATAATAAGTCTGAAACAACAGAAAAACTACTGAAACCACTTTGCTGTAGTCCAGCAGTATGAGCCAAGGAATTTGCATCTCATATTCACGGTAATCCTGTGACACAGCATGTATCTTTAAGTCCTTGCTACCATACTTAAACAGCAAGTTATGAGTTTTCAGTATTTGCAAGGGAAAATATATTATGCTTGAATGTAAATTTACCTAGTCTTAATCATCGTCTGTCCTGATTTACACTTTGTCCTAATCTGCCTTGCTTTACAAAAGTTAAGATTCCCGGGAAGCTTGGTAACTCAGTATAACAATGATAACTGTAAAATTAATGCAATTTTCTCAGATAAATTGTCATTTTCCATCTCTCTCTCTCTCTCTTTCTCTATTTTTTTTAAACTTTTTTTTAGCTCTGAACAGGATGCGTTCTCATAGATGTTATTCCTAGATATTTCCTCTTTAAAGAGGTTCCTCTCTTCACTAAAAGTTGTCGAATTATTGATAGGGATTATCTGCTTTGGTCCTCATATTTTAAGTAATTTATTGAATATATAATTTGTGAAATCCATAAAGCAGGCCCTAGATATAGTCTATCTCATAGAACTTGTCCCAAAGTGAATGGGACAATTACAAAGTTTGGTGGATGACTTGGCCCCAGATTAGGCGACTAAAAGTATCACCTGCATATATCAAAGACAAGTTTACAAGAACTGCAATTCACAGATCCAATTAGATACCTTAAGCACAGCCACATCATAAGCTGGATCCAAGCCATTGATCTTGCCTTCCCTGTGCAAGCTATTGCCTTCAGAATCAACTAGCAGCACCTATGAAAGAAGAAACACAAATTACAAAATAAAAGAAAGAAAGAAAGAAAGAAAGAAACAACAAAATTAGTAATGCTACTCAAACAAATGATCAAACACACATGACAGGCAATTTAATTGCCGAAAATAAAAAAGCAATAAACAGTCAGTAAAATCATAATTAAAAAATGAAAGACCTTACAACGCTGTAATCCACTCGTATCAGTGGCCAACTTAGCAACAACGTGATAGTTTGTTACCTGTTAATAATTGGAAGCAAAATTTTAATAATAATGGATATAATCACCTAGGCCTGAGGATACTTCTAATGAAGTGAGCAAAATCTTTGCTGCTTCCACGTTGAATTCAATCAACAATGCAAATGTTGATGTAACAAGTGTCACCATTCATGCTTGAGATGTTTATCTTAACATTAATAGCATTAATCATGGTATTATGGGTGATTAAAGAATGGTAAACTTTAATTTATAGATTATGGCAAGTATAGACAAAGTCAAATATTCAAAACATCACAAGCGTTGTCTAAAATGTTACTGTCATAAAATGAATGTTTACACAAAAATCCAAAGATACATCTACCATCATAATCATTTTCGTACTCCATAACAGCAATGAAATTTTCACTTGTTTTGTCATGTCTTTCACAAAGGTACTTAGGAGGTCATAGCTATATGGGATGATGACCCAAAAATGGTGATCACATATAAGCACTGCAGGATAATTTGGATTCAATGAACAAAAGAAAGGAAGGCCTACAATGTGGCCAAACTTATCCCAGATGAAGCCCGAACCTGTCCCTTCAACTTTTGCATTTTCATCTTCATAAAGTGCACTGTTGTTGGACGAGCTCTTGGGAATTTTGGCCAATTCAAGGTCCTTAACGAAAACGACTGATGGTGAAGTCAACTGCAGTTGTTTGCAAAAGAAAAGAAATAAATAAAATAGAGATTCTGGCATAAATATAAAGAAAAGAAACCTTATATATAACAGTAAATTAAAAGCGGAAAAAACTCAAAAAGAACCACAACACAAGAAAAAGAACATAAACAAAGATATAGGACCAGTAGAACTTCTTTCTATTCAATAAATATGATAAATAATATAAAACGCTTTCAGATCTCCATCCAATGTAACATAGAAATGTAAGATTCAATACTTCAAAGACACCATTTCGATTAGAACAAATCAAACACAGTGTACCATGGCCATTTTATCATATATTGACAAATAAATAAGTTCAAGAGTAAACTTAATTACTTAAACCATATCAGAAATTGGTTTAAATTTCAAGTCAAAACACTAATTTTATCAGCAAAGCAAATGATTCGGAATGAGCAACTATGATAGATTGTGAAATTAAGCGAGAGAGAGAAGGAAAAGACCTGAAAGAGGTAAACAGCCCGATCCTCTTCTTTCTGAAGATCAACTTCTTGAGCAATAGCAGAATTAAATGAATGGAGGTTGTGAAAAGTGAAAAGAGGAGACATTATCACAGTGGAACCGAAGAGAAATGCTTGTCTTCCAGAAAGAAGAAGGCTCTTAAAGGAAGAATCTTTAGAAGTGGTAGGCTGAAATAGAGGAGGAGAGGAGATGCCATGCAAGGAACCCAAAACCACCATGTTGATTGTCACCCACTCTGTTCTCCAACTGAAAAACCGTTCCTTCTCCTTTCCCTTAAATTCAAGATAAAAGGAAAATGAAAAAAAAAAACCTTTTCCATATATATATATTGAGATTTTCTTTTGTTAAATAGTATTTAACAAATACCTATTTTAAAAGATAGTTTCTTATTTTTCATGTAAATTAAAAAATAATTAAAATATTTTAATTTTATAAAAAAATATTATATTTATCGGTAAAAATATTTTTTATATTTTAAAAATTTCATTTAATTATAATTAAAAATAAAAAGTGATAAAACGAGAATTATTTAATATATATATATATATTCTTTAAATTTTAAAAAATATATTTAAAGTGAAATAAAATAAAATAGAAAAAATAACTTTTTAAAGTGGGACGAAAAAAATAATATTAAAAATATATTTGAAAATTTAAAGTGTTTTGATGAATAATTGAATGTTGGAGTTTTGTTAGTTCCACAATACAATATTGTTGAATTTCAAGAGTAAAGTACATTTAAACAGTATAAAATAAATACAAATGGAGGTTGTTTGTGCAAAAATTTATTGCGGAAAATGAATGATAGGATCCACGTAAAATACAAAAATTCCAATTTGAGTCCCCAGCACTATTTTGCGGAACTCAACTGTGTACAGATTAATTTGGCTTCAATTAACTAACTTGGTTTGCTTTATTGGACAATTTTTTTTTTCTAATTTTTTTATTATGTTGTGTATTCCATAAAAGATGATATTGTAAAAACAAAATTAAATAGCTGTACAATTAATGGAATAAATAAATAAATGTCAAATTAATGAAAAAAATAACTAATTCTTCAAAAATTAATTTAATTGAGTTCCAATGCTTCCTGGAATTCATATTCTTCCGAAAATTAAACAAACCCAACGCTCCAAAATTTGTCAATCTGATAAAAAAGTACGGAAAAAATAATTCACGGTGAGTACCATTGTTTTAAGGTGCATCGGACACTAAAAGAATGAATATATACACGTAGAATAAAGAAAGTAGAAAAAACTTGTCCAATCCATAAAGCCTAATCTTCTGTTTGGATGGAAGTAAATTGAATTTACTTGAATGAGTAAAAATAAAAGTAATAAAATTTATATTTTTAGTTTATTTTTATTATATTATTTGAATAACTTAACAAATATTGAGGAGTAAATTAGATTTTTATAAGTATTTTTAACAGTTATGTCCTTATGCTAAAAACAATAAATAGAAAAAATATATTAACCCGCAAGCGGATAAAAAAAATAAAAATAATATCTAAATACTCTTTTCTTTTCTTTTTAAACTTTCTTCACCTAATAAATATAAATAAAAAAAATACATTAATTCACTTGCGAATAAAAAAATAAAAATAATATCTAAACGTTATCTTCTTTTTTCTCTTTGTATTTTCTTTAGTGATAAACATAAACAGAAAAAGACCAATCATTTTTCAATTATTACATTTATATTTACATAATATGATATGTAAATATTACAAGCTGAGAGAAAAGTATAGAGACGTGAGGAGATATTTATAAAAAGAGAAATAATTTAATAATTTCAGTAAATTATTTTTATTATTTGCCTATTTACCTCGCATCCTCTCCAAATTGAAAGGAAGTAAAATATTTAACTCAGAGTTAATTAAAAAATCTGATTCATATTGTATTATGCTGAAAATGCAAATAAGGGAAAATAAGGTTATTTCAATCCATTCCTTACCCAATTACTCCCACTCCCCTTGATCCAAACAAAATATCCCAAATTGGTCTTGCCCAGTTGCCCTCTTCTCCCTCACCGTCGCCAGTGAAATGTGTTACTGTTTCTCTTCATCATCTCGCCTCGCCCTCATCATCTCGGCCTCAGGGCTTACTGTTTCTCTTCCTCTGTAGAGCATCTGGATTGGACTTCCAAAGGTATTTTTTTCAACTTAACTCTTAAATCCAATTTAAATTTTTAAATTGTTACTGTAAATAAATGTTGATGATTATATTATTTTGTTTTGATTTTGTTGAGACAAATTTTATTTTGTTGTGATTTTAGCTGATTTTTTAGCATTCAAATTGGAAACGTTAGCTTTACTCACCAGTTTGAAATTCTTAAAACAAAAACCCAATATTTATTTTTTTGATTTGAATTATCAATTATGGGGTTAGTTCGTTATGTTTCCAGTCTTTAATTGATTGATGATACTATTAGAACTGCATGGTCCTGGACTCCTGGTTCGCCACTGTTTCGGTAACTAAACAATATAAGACACTAGATTTATAAGTTGGAGAAATTTAGGAAGTAGTGTGGTTGCTGGATCTGCAATAATATTATGTTCATATTTTTGTCCTGAGAGCTGATGTTGCTCTTATGTTCATATTTTTGTCGTTTTTGAAATATTTGGCTTGTGAATTGAAGATACAGAAATGAATTTAGATAGTTATCACAAAAAGATACCACTTTAGTAATTAAGTTATCAAACCCTTCATCGCCTGATATCTAACAGAGTTGAGGCATAAAATGGAGAGTGAGGTTTTGTTAAATATAATAGAGCTTCCAGTTTGATATCTTCTGTGTGTTTTCATGAGAAAGCTTCAAATTATTTGCGGAAGAGAAGATCAAACCCATAGAAAACTATCCTGAATATTCATATTAAAATTTAAAACCCATCTCTCCTTATCTGAAAAGTTAAAACTCTCTCTTTTTATTTTTTTTTCTTTCTGTACTTAGTTTCTTGAATCATAAGAGTTAAAACTCTCTCTTCAATTCATTGCTGCAATAAGTTTAGGTAGTTAGATTAGGTTAATTATAATTAAACGCAGATTTGCATGAGGGGGGAATCCATTGGGAGTTTCATTTCTAATGCTTGATATGCTTATTGAGAACAGGTGATTTAAGAAGCAGTGCTGTTACATTTGGTCCGGCATCTATTTAGCTCTATTTTACTTGACTTTGAATGTTGCTGCTTCTTTTTTATTTTTACATTTAAACTTCAATTCCAATGAAACTATTTTCAGACTTACATGAAGAAATTAATGTATAAATTAGGTGTTAAATGGAGAAATTAAAGAGCAAAGATGATGATGTATTGGTGTTCTTTTATGAAAGTTTAATTTGATTTTGGATGTTTATTTTTATTATAGTTGTTAATGTTTAATTATTATGTAATATATGTTTGTTGTAATTTTTAAATTGTTAGTTTGTTGTATTTTTAAAATATTTTTATGATAGTGCATATTATTTATTTGGATTTTAATTGAATTTTAATTTTAAACATGTAAAAAAAAATTGGGTTTTTTTGGGTCGGGATCCGAAAAAAGTAGGATTGATCGGGTTGAGGCCTGAATATAATATAGGGTAGAGTCGGGTGAAGAAATATCACAAGCTTCGGGTGTCGGTTATTCGGGTCGGGTTGACCCGAACCTGACCGATGCACACCCCTATTAAATTTGTTTAGTCTGTGCACTGATTTGATTCATAGCTAATCCTAACCAGGGTTCATATGCATTTTGGATTGCTTCAGGAATTAATGGCGGCTCTTAAGGAACTTCTCCCTCCAGCTAAGTCTACCACTACTTCCCATTATGATCATTCAAATGATCCATGGTTTAAACAGCGATTTAAGCTCATTGGAGGCTGAGAAAGTTGCTACTATCAGCCATAAACCTGTCCCTCCTTACTTGGACCGTAAAGGGTTTGTTCCACGGAGGGTGGAGGATTTTGGGGACAGCGGTGCTTTCCTGAGATTCATATTGCTCAATACCCTCTTGGTATGGCTAGGGATAAATCTGCAAAGCCTGGGTCAAAGATCCTACCTTTGACTGTTGAAGCCCGTGGCAATGTGGCATATGATGCTATTGCGAAGCAAAATGAGAATGCAAAAAAATTGTTTACTCTCAGCATAAGGATATTGTTCCAAAGATTTTGAAGAATGATGAGGATGGTGATGAGGGTGAGGATGAGGATGAGGAACTGCAGAAAGAGATTGAGGAGATAATGCAGGAAACTAAAGCTGCTCTTGAAAAGATTGTGAATGTCAGTCTGAGTGCTGCACAGCCCAAGAATGTGCCTAAACAGTCTTCTGACTCAAACTATATTAAATACAAACCATCTCAGCAAGCTGCAGCTTTCAATTCAGGGGCAAAAGAAAGAATCATCAGAATGGTGGAGATGCCTGTGGACCCACTTGAGCCACCCAAGTTCAAGCACAAGAAGGTTCCAAAGGCTTCTGGATCCCCACCTGTGCCAGTAATGCACTCGCCTCCTAGGCTTCTGACTGTAAAAGATCAGCAGGATTGGAAAATTCCCCCTTGTGTCTCAAATTGGAAGAACCCTAAAAGTTACAATTCCTCTTGACAAATGTCTAGCAGCTGATGGAAGAGGTCTTCAAGATGTTCAGATCAATGATAATTTTGCGAAACTATCTGAGGCTCTGTATGTTGCAGAGCAGAAAGCTAGAGAAGCTGTTGCAATGAGATCAAAGGTTCAAAAGGAGACGATGATGAAGGAGAAGGAGAGGAAAGAGCAAGAATTGCAAGCATTAGCTCAGAAAGCATGCCCTGAAAGAACTGGTGCAGCACCTCCAATGTCTGCTCCAATTCCATCTGATAAGGGCAGAATGGATGATGTTGATGTGGCAGGGAATTATGAGCGTGTGAGAGAAAGGGATAAGGATGCCCCCAAAGAGACGAGAGGAAAGGGAAGAACGGTTGCAACGAGAGAAAATTTGTGAAGAGCGACGTCGAGAGAGGGAGAGGGAAAGAAGTTGGAGGCAAAAGATGCTGCAATGGGTAAGAAGAGCAAGCTCACAAGAGATAGAGATTGTGACATTAGTGAGAAGGTTGTCCTTGGTATGGCTTCTACTGAAGCTGGCAGGGGAGGAGAGGTTATGTATGATCAAAGGTTGTTCAACCAAGAGAAAGGGATGGATTCTGGATTTGTCACGGATGATGATGAAGATACTGCTATGAACTAGAAAGTTCAAGCCCACAGGCCCAACATATGGAGGGTTTATGAGAGGCGATCCAAGATGCATGCAGGGGAGGAGGGGCAAAGCTGAGCTGGCACTAGTCAGTTACTAGGAAAATAAAGTATAAGAAGGCAACGAGGGAATAAGGAAGGCATGTTGAGAGATTTGCTAAAGAGGACAGTGTGGAGAGTAAGGGAAGGAGAGGAGCTGTGTTGGCTACCTTCTCTATTGTTAGGCCCTTGCTGTATTTGTGTTTGTTATTTTCTTTCCTTGGTTGTAATATACAAGAATACTGAACATTGTATTGGTTTGTTCTTCAATCAATATATACAGTATACTCTTTATTCATTGAGTGCTCTTGTTTGTTCTTCTTTTCATCAAATCTCTATCATTGGTCCGACCTGCCGGATACCAAAGGAAGTAAACCAACTACAATGGAGACTCGTTTGCAGACATTGACCAATCGATTGGAAGAAATAGAAAACATGGTAGGGGACCTAGCTGCCTGTGTGAAGGAGATTTCTAAATCTATCATTGAGATTCAGACTCGTTTGGCCAACTCTGAACATCGTTATCAGATGGACAAGAAACAGGAGGAATTAACCAAGCTTAAGGAGGAGGAATTTCGGAGTCATGTGCTCAATTGGATTAAACGAACAGACAAGCAACCCAGTCACGTTGAGGAATTTAGCTCCCAAGGGGAAACAACTATGGAAGAAGAAGGGAATCGTCAAGGCCCAGGTTCATCTCAGAGAATGACTTACCAACTCCAGTCCAACCATTTCGCAGATCCCTTTGCTCCCTTGAAGAAAGTTAAACTCCCAATGTTTAACGGAATGGATCCAAGGGGATGGACAATGAGGATGGAGACTTATTTTCGGGTTAATCAAATTCCCCTGGACATGCACATTCACTTAGCTGAAATCTGTATGGAGGGAGCCACGATTAACTGGTTCTCTATGCTCATAGACCTATGCCCCGAAATGACTTGGGAGCAATTCAAGTCTGATCTTATGCGACGCTATGGTGGTGCTTATTGCTCTAGTCCGTTTGAAGAGTTAGCTGATCTGAAGCAAACAGGAAGTGTAGAAGATTTCATTGAGCTCTTCGAGTTGGTCGCGGCTTCTGCTCCTGGTTTACCAGAGCCTCAATATGTCGGGTATTTCATTAATGGCTTGCGATAAGAGGTTAAGGGTTGGGTAAAAATTCATAAACCTGAGGACAGAATGGAAGCTATGAGGTTGGCACGATCTATTGAAAATTCGCTGCAAATTGGAAGAGGTGGGTTACAGCCAACCAAACAATGGCAGAATTGCACGAAAGAGAAGGAGATGTCATACCGAACACATGTGGCCAATGGGTCTTGGGCTGGATCCAACAAAAATGTCTTAAGCCCCGCCCAAACGCACTACTCCATGGGCCATGTCCAAAACAAAAATTCAATGGCAAATCCAGTCGGTCACTCATCTACTCCCAATGCCTCCACCGTGCTGGAAAATGGGGACAACGGCGATAAGTCTTAGGCAAATGACAAAAACGGAGTGGGAAGAGAGACATCGAAAAGGTTTAATGTTTTCAATGTGGTGAGCATTATTCCCCACAACACTGGTGTTTGAAATCCCAAATGTGGGTTATGCTGTTGGGTGAGGGAGATGAGGTTGAAGATGATGAAGAGTTTTATGAAGTGGAGAACGAGGAAGAGGACCAACTTGTAGATGGGGAATGTCGCGTTCTGGACTTGAATCACCTTCACCAGCACATGGGAGTTCACACACAACAGGACCGTGAATTGAGCACCATTAAATTGAGAGGCCATGTCAATGGACTCCTTATCGAGATGTTGGTGGATAGTGGCGCCTCCCACAACTTTATCTCTTCTCAGTTGGCGACCACATTGGGACTACAGGTCAGTAGCATTAAACCTATAGGAATACGTTTGGGGGATGGAAATTTCATTAGTGTCGATCAAAGATGTGCTGCTATACCATTAAAACTGAGGGATTACCACTGCCAAATTGCTGCTCTTGTGACTAACATTGGGGGATTGGACGTGATTTTGGGGGTGGAATGGTTAAAAACTTTGGGTGATATTACAATCAATTGGGCATCCGGTTATTTGAAGTTTGTGGACAAGGGAATACCAGTGGAGTTGAACAGTGTGCATACCACGTCTCAGGCTACCCAGTCGCTCCAGAGTTGGCTAGCAGGGCATTTGGCTCAGCTTACAGACGAAGGTACTACTGGATCCCTTCAGCCATTTACCGATTTGACTCACTTGACTGACCAATAACAGAAACAAATGGGTGCTCTCTTTTCTCGGTATCGAGTTGTCTTTGTTGAATTGGACGGCCTACCTCCCAAGCGAGCCATTGAACACTCAATAACACTTCATCCTGGTCAAGGACCAGTGTGTGTGAGACCTTACCGTTATCCTCACCACCATAAAACTGAGATTCAATTGTAAGTGTCAGAAATGTTGAAAAATGGAATTATTCGGCACAGTCAAAGTTCATATTCCAGTCCAGTAATTTTGGTGAAGAAGAAAGATCAAACTTTGGCGCATGTGTGTAGACTACCGTGCCCTTAATAAAGTAACCATCCCTGACAAGTATCCTATTCCAGTTATAGAAGAGTTATTTGATGAATTAGAGGGAGCAAAATTCTTCACCAAGCTGGATCTAAAGTTAGGATACCATCAAATTCGCGTCCGTCAGGAGGATATCGGGAAAACTGCTTTTCGCACGCATGATGATCATTACGAATTTCTGGTTATGCTGTTCGGTTTGACCAATGCTCCAGCAACCTTCCAGTCGACTATGAATGATGTTTTCAAACCATTGCTTCGCAGGTGCGTTTTGGTGTTTTTCGATGATATCTTAGTTTATAGTAGAACTTGGGATGAACACCTGCAACATGTGGCGATGGTTTTAGACATTTTGGCTGCTAATCGGTTTGTGGTTAATAGCAAGAAATGTAGTTTTGGCAAACGGTCAGTGGAATATTTAGGACACATTGTGAATGGCTCCGGAGTGCTCGTTGACTCTACCAAGATTAGTGTTGTTCAGCATTGGCCAACACCTACTACGGTGAAAGGGGTCCATGGTTTCCTTGGTCTTACAGGGTATTACCGTAAATTCATTGCCGATTATGGTAAAATAGCCAAACCGTTGATTGAATTAACTAAGAAAGAGGGTTTTCGGTGGACAGCAGCAGCACAACAGGCTTTTGAATTGCTCAAACACAAGTTGACTTTAGCCCCCCTCTTAGCCTTGCCAAATTTTTCTAAGCCATTTGAGCTTGAATTCGATGCTTCGGGTAGTGGCATTGGGGCTGTGCTTATGCAAGATCGTCGTCCCATTGCTTTTTTCAGTAAAGCCTTGTCTCCTCCGAATCTCTGCAAATCAGCCTATGAAAAAGAAGTTATGGCTATTGTCTTTGTAACACCCCAACCCTTAATTTCTTGATTAATAGCCAAATTGACCTAAAAATAAAATGAAGAATGAGTAAATGAGGGCTTAAAAGTATAATGAAGGCTGGAAAAAAAATTAGGAAGAAATCATGTGTACATGTGTGTATTTGAGTTGGGAGCAAATTGCAAATAAGAAACTTTAGGGGACCAAAGGAAAACTTTACCAAAACAGTGTAGTTTTGGCTTGATAGTTTCCCCTTTCTTTTTTCTTTCTTTATCGTTTTTTTTTCTTTCTTCTTTCTTGGGACAGCAGACCCGACAGCCCCCCTCCTCCTCCTTCTTTTTCTTCTTCTTTGCTCGGTCCGGCCACCATCGCTGCCTCCCTCACCGGCGCTGCCAGCAGCCACCGCCCCTTTTTTCTTCTCCTCCTCACGGCAACAGCAGCAGCCCTTTTTCTCTTCTCCTCCTTAGCTCGGTTCTCTCTCCTCCGGCCTCCCTTGGTGCTAAGCTTCCTCTCCATGAGTTGGGTAAGCTTCTCCTTGCCTCTAATCAATGGATGATGGTGATTATTGGAGGAAAGCTTGCATAATTTTAGATCTAGGGATTTTTTTTACTAATTTGGGGAAAATGTTAATTTTAGATAAATCTTGAGTTATTTAAGGAATTGATGAAGTATTAGTAAGAATTATTGAGTTTAATGCTGATATATGTATACTTAATTGAAGGTTTTTGATAAATTGTGGAATTTGTTTAGAGACAAACACTGGATTGAGTGAAAAGGGATAGAAAATAAAGTAGGAACTTTGAATTGAAGTTATTGGAAGCTGAAGTTGAAGGAGTTATCGCTAATTTTGGTATGTGTTCAAGCAATTTGTTTTTCCTAAGTATTTTATAGTATGTATGTTAATTAAAATTGTTTGATTGAGAATTTTTATTTGGTAGTATTAATGTTACAAATAATTAATTGGACGTTAAATATCAAATTTGAGACTAAACAAGAATTATGTATATGTTTAAGTATGAAAGGCTAATAGATATATATTTTAATTCGTATAAACATGGTATAACCTTAAAATAATTATAATATATTCTTAATTGGATTATAAGGGTGATGTACAATCATTATGCTTCTTAGTTTTTGAAGAAAAAGATGTTGGTAAAATATGTTTTATGTTCGGAAAGAGAATGGTAAATAATTAAAGGTTACTATGATCAATTTGTTAAATGAGTGATTTAGATGTTTTATGAATGAAAGTAAAATTGTGACTAAAAGAAATGTGGACATTAGGAAAGCATATATTATGTAGTTAGAATAAGAATATATATATATATATATATATATATATATATATATATATATATATATATATATATATATACATATATAAATATATAAGCGCACACACTCATGGCTATAGATATACATGAATATTATTAAAAATGTATAAATTGTTATCACAACGGAATTGACAAATAATTTATTTGTCATGGGTAATTAAAGGAATACATTTATGAAACTGAATTTAAATCTTTTAAATCATGATTCGATTTTGGCTATGATTTAATGTATTTCATTTTATGATATACTTGATTGACTTTAATTAATGAGTTGTTGAAATTTACTGTAGTTGTTTTTATGGTTGTTTCAAAATGTCTCGGTGGAAACGTATGTATACATATGCTTATCTTTAAATTTTAGAAGAACGTGAATGAGGATAATTATGATATAATCTGATAACAAGTAAGAGCTATAAAGTGAGACTGGATGATATGGAAAAACGGAATGTGAATTTAATGATATTTGCCCTTAGTAAAGCTAGACATGAATTGGGGCAATAGGATAAGGTTGGCATGCCAATTGGGGATGTTAGCAGTACTGCATTGTAATGCAATTACCGGATTGAATGGCTCCGAGAGCTCTTCCGGTGGATTTTATTAAATGGAGTCGTGGGCTGAATGGCTCTGAGAGCTCGGTCCACATATGTATGTATATAAATATATGTATATATAAATGTAGGTATTTAAATATATAATAAATGTATATCATTAAATAGATTGTCTGAAGACCTTAAGGGGGCGGATATCGAGTAACCCCGGACGTCAATACCCTGAGGGGGGTAAATACCGGGTAACCTCGGACGTCGATACCCTAAAAATTCGATTCCGTGTTTAAATTCCGTTTATCCAGCTCGGTGCAATTCCGTTGGATTTTACTGGGGGCAAGTACTTACCATAAATATTAAATGTTTATTTAAACTATTTGAGACTTTTAACTGAAAGTAATTGATTAGCTACCTCTTTGGACCATAATATTAATTAAACTTTAATCTATAAGTGAATTATATATGCCTAAAGCTCTTGCAAAAGAATTATGACTTTTCTGTTAAAAGTAAATAAAAATATTCATATTTGATAATTTATGTAAGTTATATAAGTTTGAATTTCATATGTTGAATTTATTGCTTTTATATTGCCTAAATTCCCTGTAAATGAATTTGTGTCCTATTTTGTTAAAAGTAAAATAAATATTTATGTTTGATAGGTTTGTGAGTTATATAAGTTTAAATAACCTATGATGGATTTATTGTTTTTATATTTTGAAATAAGTGATAACTTTTGTGTTCTGATGATTTGTAAAATTTTAAGCATATTTTAATTTGATATTCTATCGAGTGCAAAATAGAATTGCTTGAACACCACTAAGCAAAATGCTTAGCGCATGATTTTATTTTCGCGCGTAGGTTTGGAGGTAGTGAAGTGAATTTTCAGCACAACTTGAGTCACAACAGAAGGGTTACAAGATTCTGAGGTGGATGCTCCACTTATTTTCTTTTTGTTATCTTTAAGATACTTGGCATGTACATTGTATTTTTTGGAGGCTTAAAGATCATGTAAATATCTATGTATATTCTTATTGTAAATTAAAGTAAGAATATCGTAGTTTAGTGGATTGTGTTTGATTCTATTAATTTGACTCATGAATTATCGGAGGAAGGGTAATGATTATGTGTATTGGGGTTTGAATGGAGGTTGGATGATAGAATAGACTTGGATAGAAGTGTTTTAGATGCTTTCTTTTTCAGGAGGTTTTCATGAATTTTAGAGGAGATTCTGCCAAAATTTTTATAGAAAAATGAATAGTAATTTGATAAATGATCAGATCTTTAAACAGTGGTTTGTTTTGACCCGCATTAAAGAGATATAAGCCCATGTGTGATATCCTGTATCCGAGTCTTTGATTGACCGAGTATAGGGTGTTACAGTCTTGGCCATTCAACATTGGCGACCTTACCTCTTGGGTCACCAATTTGTGGTTTACATAGACCAACAAAGTATTCGACAACTACTTCACCGAGGATTTCTACGGTGGAACAACAAAATTGGCTTGCCAAGTTGATGGGATACAGGTTTGAAGTTCGTTACAAACCAGGAAAGGAAAATCAAGCTGCAGATGCCTTATCCCGAATTCCTGGAGCCGTTGGCGAGCTCAAAACCATTTCTATCACCCCCACTTGGCTGGATGCACACGAGTTGTCCACCGAAATAGCACAAGATCTTCACCTCCAGCATATTATTCAGAACTTGAAGCAGGACCCGTTGTCCCATCCTAGTTTTGTACTTCGTCACAACACTTTGTTCTACAAAAACAGGTTAGTTATTTCTTCAACCTCTTCCTGCATTTCCAAACTACTGCATGAGTTCCATACTAGTCCTACGAGGGGGCATTCAGGATTCTACAAGACTTATAAAAGGTTGACAGTTGTTTTATATTGGGTTGGAATGACTAAAACTGTCCAGCGCTTCGTGCAAGCCTGTGATATCTGTCAGCGTTATAAAGCCTCTACTTTGGTACCTGGTGGTCTGTTGCAACCCCTCCTATTCCTGACCAAATATGGGAAGAAGTCTCCATGGATTTCATCACTGGTTTGCCTCGTTCAAAGGGCTTTGACACTGTATGGGTAGTGGTGGATCGTTTGTCCAAGTACGCCCATTTTATTCCCCTCAAGCATCCTTTTAATGCTCGGGTTTTAGTAGAAACTTTCCTTCGGGAGGTCATTCGCCTTCATGGGTTACCCAAGTCGATCCTTAGTGATCGCGACCCTTTGTTTGTCAGTCGCTTTTGGCGTGAAATTTTCAGGTTACAAGGTACGACCCTTAATTTCAGCTCCGCCTATCACCCCCAAACCGATGGCCAAACCGAGGTGGTGAACCGGTGTGTCGAAACCTACTTGCGTTGCTTTGTCACTGACCAACTCAAAACCTGGTTGTCCTGGCTATCTTGGGCAAAATTTTGGTATAATTCTACTTACCACATCTCCACTGGTACTACCCCTTTTGAGGTAGTCTATGGTCGCAAGGCACCTACCATTTTTCAGTTTGTTCCTGGAGAGGTTCAAGTGGCAGCCGTGGGTAAGGAATTGCTGGATCGGGATGAAGCTTTGCGCTAGTTAAAACTTCAGCTCTCTCGTGCTCAATCTAATATGAAGAAGTTTGCTGATCAATATCGTCGATCTGTGGAATTTTCGGTGGGTGAGCAGGTCTATGTTAAGCTTCGCCCCCATCGACAGATATCGGTCACTTCCAGGACTACACCGAAGTTAGCTCCCCGTTTTTATGGGCCTTTTCCTATCATTCAACGTGTGGGTCAGGTTGCCTATAAGTTAGAACTTCCTCCGGGAGTTTAGATACATCCTGTATTCCATGTTTCGTTGCTCAAACGCTCTATTGGCACCTCTGCTGTCTCTTCTTCCTTACCAGCAGGCATGGAACCCGATGCCCTCCTTACTGTCACCCCCATTCCTGTTTTGGCCAAGCAGACAATCCGTAAGCATGGCGAAGCCGTATCCCAGTGCCTCATTCAGTGGCAGGACGAGGGTACTGATAATGCAACATGGGAAGATGAGTTTCTCATTCGCAATCAATTTCCCCACTTCAGTCTTGAGGACAAGACTGTTTGTCCCCCCGGTGGCAATGATGAAGATACTGCTATGAACCAGGAAGTCCAAGCCCACAGGCCCAATATATGGAGGGTTTATGAGAGGCGATCCAAGATGCATGCAGGGGAGGAGGGGAAAAGCTGAGCTGGCACTAGTCAGTTACTAGGAAAATAAAGTATAAGAAGGCAACGAGGGAATGAGGAAGGCATGTTGAGAGATTTGCTAAAGAGGACAGTGTGGAGAGTAAGGGAAGGAGAGGAGCTGTGTTGGCTACCTTCTCTATTGTTAGGCCCTTGCTGTATTTGTGTTTGTTATTTTCTTTCATTGGTTGTAATACACAAGAATACTGAACATTGTATTGGTTTGTTCTTCAATCAATATATACAGTATACTCTTTATTCATTGTGAGTGCTCTTGTTTGTTCTTCTTTTCATCAAATCTCTATCAGATGACCAGTATAATGTGTATGACAAAGGCTTATTTGCAGCTCAGCCTATACTTTTAACACTCTATAGGCCCAAGAAAGATGCTGACGCTGATATGTATGGAGGTGCTGATGAGCAGTTGGAGAAGATCATGAGGACAGATAGGTTTAAACCTGACAAGGCTTTTGCTGGTACTTCTTAGAGGACTGGTCAACAGGACAGACCGGTAGAATTTGAAGAGGATGCAGAAGAAGCTGATCCATTTGGTTTGGATCAGTTCTTGACAGAAGTGAAGAAGGGCAAGAAAGCCATGGACAAAGTTGGTTCTGGTGGGACAATGAGAGCTAGTGGTGGATCTTCAACACGAGATGGATATGAAGGAGGATCTTGTAGAACAATTGCTTTATATATATTTTGAATGAATTCTGGTATCTTTCCCTTTCCTTTGTATTCCATTTAGCAAGTAATAATGTCAGTCTCTCACTCTTCCACGTTTACTATATTCTCTCTCTTCTCATTCTAGTTTATTTTCTGTCTTTCTTCCTTTTCTCTCTTAAAATAAAGAAAAAGAAAACTAGTTTGGAAGCTTCCTTAATTTATTGCAGGGACATTGCATGTTATCATTTTCGATTAATGACTGTTATTAGAAAACCACAAAAATGTTGCAGAATTCAGAATTTTCTTTAATACGTCCTACCTATAGTATAGTATATTGACAACAATGCAAATTTGTGATGTGTAAATTGATCGCAGAGAGAATTAATGCAGGAAAACTGATTTCGAGTTCAAAACCAGTTTTATACAATATAAATCTCTACAAAATCGTCCTGATAGTAGTCCTTTTAAGAAAGCAATGAAGTAAGCAGCACCAGTTCAGTTATATTCAATTACTAATATGTTTTGTTGTTCAAGAACTTAGTTATTAATAGAGTTAATCAATATTATTAAAACCGGACTGGATAAAGAACCGGAGAGCTCAATGGTTCGTGGTTCGATCGGATTTTTTTCTTTTTTTTTAAAAAATATATTATTTTTTAAGTTTTATATAAATATTATGAAAATATCATTATATAAAAAAATTAAAAATAGTTTAGAAAAATACATTTATCATCAAAAATTAATAATAAGACTATATTTTCAAGTCATTCAATATTTATAACAAAAATTTAAGATAAATATAGTAAAAAATTGTAAATTTTTAAAGAAATTCTTCAAATATAAATTATAAAATTTTATTTTATTCATAAAAAATTCATTAAATTGTTTAAATTTTAATTATTTTGTATTTATAATTTTATTTTATTTTTTCCAGCAAAAAATAATATTATATGAATATTTTGGACAAAAAATTGGTTTTTCTAAAATCAAACCGGTTTATTATCATTTAACCCAATTTTTTCGGTTTTATCCCGGTTAACCGGGTTTCTAACGGTTTGAAACAGTTGCTTCCAGTTTTTATTCAATCCGGTTTTTACCCATCAAACCAACCGGATCAGTTGACAGTTCACAGTTAAATCGGTTCGACCTCCGATCCGGTTTTAATAACATTGGAGTTAATTCCTTTGTTGCAAGGTTGATATAGAAAATGTATACTTGGCTACTTGGCTGATTCATTCCTAAGTCTCTTTATTTGAAATTAACTGCATGTGTTTAATAAAATTTTGGGTTATATATGATTATCTATTATGAATTTGGTTTATATATGATTATCTATTTGTTTTTAGCTTAATTTTTTTAACTGATCTATCTTTTGTTTTATCTCAAAAGTGATTATAACTTTTTTGTTTTAATTTTACAAACTGAAGAAACCCAAAGTTCAGTTTTGGAGAATTGCTATGTTGCTGTAATTTAGCTATACATATTTAGGCTAAAATTCTTATTTTAGGGACTTTTCTAATAATTTCTTCATAGAAAGATATCCGAAATTTAGTTGTACTGATGTTTTAGTGTCTTAACTAAATGAAATATAATATGCTTTGAAAAGTGAAAATGCTGTTATTTTATTTTGCTTTGAGAAGAAACTTTGTAGATGACGAATATATGAAAGCAGTATCAAATTGTTCTTATTTAGTCTTTGTTTGCTTCCTTCCTCCACTACAAGAAAATTATGATTGCTATTTTCCGTTGCTAATCAAAAATAGCAACGGAAATTTCGGTTGCTAATTCGGCAGTTGTTATTTTCAGCAACGAAAAATTAATTTCGTTGCTAACTTCAATAATGCAAGATTCGGTTACTAGGCTAATTTAGCAACGAAATTATTTCCGTTGCTATTTTCAAAGTTTCTTGTAGTGCTCCAAATAGAATTCCGTTGCTATTTTCAAATTTTCTTGTAGTGCTCTAAATATTCTATTTAGAAGTGGTTTTACATGTGGCAAGTAGATTGCCCTTATAACATTATCCACTGGTCCTTTCATTGCAGTTATTCATTCTTTTTCCTTGATAAAACTTGGTATTTCCTGTTTGACTATGACAAGATATTAAAGTAGTTATCAAATGGTATTGAATATAGTAATTTCTTGATAATATCAATAGTAATTAAATAAGATAGAGAATCAATTATATGGAAATATCACTATTTTCAGTGATAAAAAGTGAAAGTTTCTGTGCTGATTTGCTGAAATTGTTTGTTGAAGCAATTATAATGGCGTGATTTAATTAAGGAATTGACTATAATATTTATGTGAGTTACCGATAACAAGAATTTATTGGTGAACTAATTAGAAACTGTGTTATTTGCTTGCAAAATGATATACAAACCTTCCATATAGGTTTTTGTTTCAAGAACAAATGGTAAATAAAGATTAATTTGCTTGAAATATTTCTTTGAATATTTTCAGTTTCTTGTTTTAAATTGCTTAATTTTATCTGCTATGCTAAATAAAGATGATTTAAGAAAATCTGTTTTTGAATGCTTCTATTTTTTGAAGCAGTAATTTTCCAGCTTTATTCTAGCTTTAATTTTGCTGTCAAGTCTTTCTAATTTTCTTGTGTATCTGCATAATGCAAGAAAGTGGTGATAGTGTTTATATTGGCAGCCTCTGCACCATAATTTATTATTGCTATACGTTTGAATCCTTGTTAGGAAATTTGTCCGAGTAAATATAAAAGAAATTTCACTTCTGTTTTGATGATTGTGCGAGTAAGTATTTCTATTTATCAAATTAAATACATTCTCTACTGTTGACTAATTAATATTTTTATATTTGATTAATTTGTATTTCAGGTTTATATTTTGTCAGAAATTGGGATGAAAGTGGTTCAACTGAATTTTTTGTTATTTGTATTATTGCAACTTTATTAAGTTTTGATTTCTTGTATTATTGTAATTTTATTAAGTTTTGGTTATTTGTATTTAATTTAGGATTATTAAGTTTTAAGTTATATTTAATTTTAAATTTATTAATAGTTAAAATTTATGTTAATTTAAATTTGTGATTGATTTTAGATTTTTTATTTATTAAATGTTATATTTTAATTTTAATTATTTGTGAAATATTATATTTTAAAATAAAAAAAATATTTTTTATGGGGGACGGGGATTCCCACAGGGCGGGGACGGGGGAAATTCCCTCCCTGATATTGGGGGCGGGGAATCCCCGCCACTGGCGGGGCAGTGAGTGGGGATGAATTTCCCTACCCCGTCCCGCCCTGTGATTACTTCTAAAAACCACTGTCTGTTTTTTTTACTAAAACACCTATTTCTTCACTAATCATAAAAATGCATACCTTTACTGCGTTTTATCTGTTGCTTCGAGTTGAGTACAACGATTAAACAACCTCTATTACTGCGACATTGTTTGATTTTTCGCTTCTTCAAGCTGCCCCTCCACGATCAAAGTCCAATCCCCAAATGAGATCGACGTCTCCAATTACAGCTCTCAAAGCTTTCAATTCTTTCTCTCTCTGATTTCCTCACTAATTTTTAACTTTCTTAAGTAATTAACAAAGGTTTTCTCAAATTGTTTGAACTCTGAATTTTTTTTTCCTCACTGATTTTAGCTTCCTAAGTTTCTGTTCTCAGCACCGACCATAATAAATTTGGTCTTCTTTAGTCAACAGCCACATGTCGGCCATTCATGGCTTTAATGTCATGTCATCTCGATTGACACTCATGCGCCTCAACTGTCCGGAAATTTGTAAATTTATTGTTTATTATATGTCGAATTACCTTGTTGGAGTGCTCAATTGGACGACCTTAAAGTTTGGGGAGTCAGCTGATTTTTCGTGTCAAGTTTGAGTGGCTAGACATGTATTATCCCTTTAGTTTTTTAACTAACAAATGTCGGATGGGCTGTTGTGGTTTAATGTAAAAATGTGCTTATAATCCCCTAAGAGATCTCAGGTTTGATTCCTTTGAGCCACCTTTATTTTTTTAATTTCATACCTCGTTTGTTTATCAAGTTCTTCCAGTTCAGAATTTCATACCTCATTTGTTTATCAAGTTCATCCAATTTAGAATTGCATAGCAACAATTTATCCTGGAATCCAATAAATTAATTATTGATTAATAAATTTGCAATAAATAAACTTATCTAAAAAAGTATACGCATTTGAACACCACGTAATGTTTAAATTGTCCAAAAATTTTAGTTTTTTGCCAATTCGATCCATTATTATTATTTTGTATCATAAAAAAGGATTACCTTTAAAATTTAATACCAACATCTAGGGTCCCTTTTATAGTTTCCGAATAACTTATAAATTCAATTTCTAAAAACATTCTTAAGTTAGAATAATTTAATCATAAATGAATAGTTGCCGTAAAATAGCTGAGAATCAAATTCCTGATGAATTTATCTATAAAATAAAATTCAAATAAAAGTTTAAAAAAATTAAATTTTATAATCCTTCCAAAAAACTAAATTATATAAAATATATATTTTAAATTTTAATATAATAAATATTAAATTTTATAAAATATTTTAAATATACAATTGCCAGTTCCGTTTAATATCAAAACTCACTATACTGTCCATATGTATCTAGGATATCTAGGTTCAATTATACAATTGCCTAGGTTCATTTTAAATATAAAATTTCCTTGTTTCAATTAAAATATCTATGTTCAAATCCTATTAACAGATATTTTTTGAATTAATTTTCATTGTTCAATTAATTAAAATATATAATTAATTTTTTCAAATTAAATAATTTTATGATTAAACATTGATTTTCATTCTTTAATTAATTAAAATATTAAATTTTCCAAATTAAATAATTTTATAATTAATTTAAATTATTTAATATTATCTTTATTTATTTTTTTAATTTTAAAAAAAATTAATTATAAATTTTAATTAATAGAACTTTTTGTATACAATTGCTTCTATTTTCTGGAATTTTTTTAAGATTAAATGTATGGCTTGTTATTTATTGTTATTTACATTCATTTTCATTCACATAAAAAATAATATTAGAAAATCAATATATAAAATATTATTTACAATAGATTTATTTTGGACAATAAATAACAAGACATACATTTGATCTTTAAAAAAATTTCCAGAAAATAAAAGTAATTAGATAAAAAAATTCTATTAATTAAAATTTATAATAAATGTTCCTAAAAATTGAAAAAATAAATAAAGATAATATTAAATAATTTAAATTAATTATAAAATTATTTATTTTGGAAAAATTAATTACATATTTTAATTAACAAGTATGAAAACTAATACAAAAAAACAACTATTATTAGGATTTGAATCTAGATATATATGGATAGTGTAGTTCAGTTTTGTCATTAAACCAAACTAGACAATTATATAGTTAAAATATTTTATACAATTTAATATATATGAAATATAAAAAAAATAAAAGTGGCTTAAAGGACTCAAACTTGTGACCTCATAGGGGATAATAAACACATCTTTGCCATTAAACTAGAATAGCCCATCTAAAATTGATTTGAGTTAAAAAAAAAAATTAATAAAATAGCATTTTTGCAGCAGCCAGCTGCTAAAATGAGCTAGTCTTTGACTAGTTCTCGTTTTTCGTGCTAGTCTCCTCTTACTCTATCTGCCTTCATCTTGATATACGTGCTCCATGCAAATTTCGCCGATCTATGTTGCGGAAGTGGGTTAAAACATCCCATTTTTCTAATTATTTTTTAAAATGCACCAAAATTCAAAATAATTTTACCGAATACACCATTTATAAAAAAAGTCCCTAAAGTTTTTGGGATTAATGTTACGGATTGAACTATTCTACTATTTTTTTTCAATGAAAAATATCTAAATTTAGTAAAAAAAATTTTAAAAAGTCATTATTTTACCAAAATTTTTTGTTCCAAAATTCTTTGTTGTTTGTTAGCCGTTACATTATGGATATATGTCATATCAGCTACATTATGATTAATAAGAAGATATGTGTGATATGAACGTCATGTTATGATCAATAAGATGTTACATATAAACATATTTTAAAAATTAAAATTCATAAAATTCTTACACAAATGCGGTTGATATGACACTTTTCTCATGCGATAAGTTAGTATAGTGGTTTATGTGTTAAACATTTAAGATGATATAAATGATGTGATGAATGAGATAAGTTCGTATAATGGTTTATGTGTTAAACACTTAAAATGAGATGAATGATGTGATGAATAAGATGAATGATATGGTTGATGTGAGCTTAATAGTACATATTTTGTGAGTGTTTTATGCTTAGAATCTTGATATGCATGTTTAGTTTTGGTTATTTTGTTTATATTTTGGTATCTTTTATGTTTTGTGTGGTTGTTTTGTCATTTTTAGGAGTAATGGGAATTGAGCAAAAATTTAGCAAATGATAAAGAGCTTTTGTCGTGAGTGCGACATCCACCGTGAGTGTGACATGAGAAGGAAGCCACATATGAAGAGAACAAGAAGGAGATCTTAAAGGAGAAATATCCGTGTCCTGTCATGCAAGCGTGACAAATGAGGCTTTTGGGCAGTTGAGCTTCAAAGGGGACATGATTCTTCACCAAATGATGTGTACTTTTAAAGGGGTACTTGAAGAGTTGTATTGCTTTGGAACGAGTTTATAAAAGGCATTGAAGATTTGATGAAAAAAAAAAGACTAATTAGAAACAGGAAATTATTTTTGTATAGAAAGATAGAGAGATCTAACTTTGAAAGTGAAGACAAGAGCAAAGAAGAAGAAAAAATCATTTATGAGTAAGGATTGGAAGATCATCTTTTTATTTATCTTTCAATTGTCTATTCTTCTTTGTAACTATTTGAATGATGTTTTTCTTGGGATCTTGAACAATTATGCTAATATTTGTTTATTGAAACTAATACAAGTAATTTTTAGTGCATAATTTGCTAATAGTATTATTTGCATTTAAGTAATTGAATGTTCATTATAAGTAAGAGTATAGTTCGAGAAATATATTCTTATGGTAAGCTATTAGGAATTCATTATCAAACCATTGCTAGGGAGACTAGGATGTTAAGATAATTGTTATAGGTTGATTTCTATTCTTTAAATATGTGATTATAATTACCTAATTCTATAATGAGAGTTAAGGGTTAGGAGTTATATTTGCATGTTTTAGGCACCCTATTTCATGTCGAGAAAGTAATTTAGGAATTCATGACAACTTAACTTGCATATTAAAGATTAATTTTAGACTGAAAGAGCAATCATCAAGTTCCATATTTGTTAATACAAGTCATTAATCTTATTCGTCTTCTTCGACCATAATTAAAGTAGGATTGACTAATATCTTAGTTATAGTATAATATCAATACTTTAGTTTGCAACCAAATTAATGAACTTTGTAAAAAAGATAGAGATCAAGTCATAGTGAGTGATAACTGATCATTTTCTCATGGGAATGATATCTTAAATACTAAATGGAAAATCGTGCACTTGCAGATTTACACTTAACAAGTTTTTGGTACCATTGCCGGAGAGTTGATTTATGTTTATTGCCATTATTATACTTGATTTGACATTTTGGATTACAATATTTAATTAGTGTTGTTTGTTTAATTTTGCAGGTGTGATAGTTTGAGTTTATGCCTAATACAAGGAAATCTAAGGAAAAACTTGAACCATTAAATCCAGAGATAGAAATATTTATTTCAGAAAAGAGAAAATCAGCCAGAAAAAGACTTATCATGGCAGAAAAAAATCAACTGAGATTGATAGACTTTGCTACACTAGCACTTAATGGGGCTCAACAAGGGCTTGGTCATCCTGCGGTAAATGCTAATCAATTTGAAATTAAGCCATCATTGTTGCAAATGGTATAAAATAGTATTCAATTTTATGGATTGCCAAATGAGGACCTTAATGCTCATTTAGCAAATTTTCTTAAGATTTGTGATACCTTTAAGATAAATGGTGTACCTGCGGATGCAATCAAACTTAGGATTTTCCCTTTTACATTAAAAGATAAAGCTAAAGCTTGGTTTAATTCCCTTGCAAAAGGTTCCATATTATCTTTGTTTTATTTATTTCATTATTTTATGTTTATTTATTTATTTGATACTTTTGGATGTATTTTTATTTTGGGATGTAATAGTTAGTAATAAAAAGTTTTTTGTGTATGTTAAAAGGAAAAAGCATCTAAAACAATTTCTACCTAAATAAATTTAAATTTCCTTCAAAACTTGGACCAATGTCCAATTTTTATCCAAAGAACAAAATGTAGATTTTTGTAAAATATGCATGTGAAAACCAATATTCCTATACGTGAATGAATACCCCAATTTATATATGTATATTACTTTATTCTTATTTGTTGGACGATTTGCCCCTGTAATAATTTAAGTAGTCGATTTATTTATTTATTGCTTTTCATGTTTGCTTGGGATATTTACTTGATTCTTATGCTTTGTATCGTGTGAGAGAGGAGAGTGGATTAATATTTAAAAATCAGTGTTTGGGCAACCTAACCAAGATGCCTAATAAGAGTGATGTCCCGAACACCAATTTATGTTTGGACATCAAAAGGTCAAGATTTATTTTTCGACATTCTGTTAGGTGGTGACTGCATGACATCTAACTCTTTTTATCCCATTAGTAGATGCCTTCATAGGTTGACTACCAACAATAATTTAGGCTTAATCCCTTTTTATTGCAAAGTGGTCAATTTATGAGTTAAAGTGAGCCTTTTTCGATCTCAGACTCTAAAAGCAGGTATCTGAGAGCGAACCTAGAAACGAGCGATGGCTCCACCGTACCTCACAGTGGTGACTTTACTGGAGACTAAAGAGACCTTGCTCCTAAAAACATATTAGTTAAGCTCTTTATAATTGAGTTTTTTTTTTATTAATTCTATCTCTTTTCTAAATTGCATTTTTTGTATACATCTTAGAGATTTAGAATTAAGTTAGATATCATTTTTTTAGCCCTGGTGCTATCCTAAGGTACACCCTACATTCACTCAATATAGAGAGATGTTAAGGAGATCTACCAGCCCAAGTCTAGTACCAAATGGTATATAAAATGGTGACCTATTGGTCGTTATACTTTTGATGAGCTAGACCTATTCACAGGGACCATGCTTGGGTATCCCTAAAGTTTCATCACCTTTGACTTAAACCCATGAAATGATAATAGTAACTTCCCCTATGTTGTATAATAATAATAATAATATTTGTTTGCTATGTGGACATTTATGTATTGACCAAACTCAAACAAATTAGTAGGGTACTAGTCAAAGGTTATCATACCCCGATGGGCCCAACCTGATATGTATGAGTTAGTCAAAATACATAATGGTTAAAACCAATACGCCTGCGTTTTTAATTAGAGACGTTATGCTATCGATTTTTCACCGTGCACCATACGCATCCATTGGGTACCTTATTGAACCTGGGCTAAGCCCATCTAGAAAAGAGACTACACAACCTTTTGTGTGGGAGTAATAAGGTTGGAAGGCTACTGCTATACTTATGTGTTGTTGTGATTGATGCCTAACAAAAGCATTCGTTGCATACATGCATCATGTATATACTATGCACTACAAGAAATTTTACTTTTTGTGACAAATTTTCTAGTGACGCATAAAATTTCATCATTAATTTTAAGTTACAATGATTAATTTTTTAAAACGTCACCATACTGTTTATTATTGTGACAAAATTATCTTACGTCAATTTATGTTTTAATTTTTGTCACTAATAGATTAATTTTGTGACGAAAAATATATTTCGTCATGGTTTGTTTAGGAGGAAAACTTTTCTACCTTATTTTTTGGAGGGAGAAAAATTTAATGACAAAATAATAACTTATTATAATATACAAATTCGTCACAAAATATTTATTTTTTGTGATGAATTATTTTGTCATAATTAAATAAATTAGTGACATAAAATCATTTTGTCACAAAAAATGAATATATAGCGACGAACTATTCTTGTCATACTTAAATAATTTTATTTATGACAAATAAATTGTCACAAAAAAATAAATATATTGTAATGAGATATAATTTCGTCACCTTTGGACACAAAAATTCATCATGAAATATTTATTTTTTGTGACATAAATTATTTTTGTTATAATTTAATGAATTAGTGATGATAAAATTATTTTGTCATAATAATTTTATTTATGACAAATAAATATGTCATAAAAAATGAATAAATTGTGACGAAATATTATTTCGTCACTAGTACAATCAATTTGTGACAATAATAATATTCTTTCACAATTGGTTGTAATGTTAATGTAAGATAAATAAATTATATTATAAAAAATAATTGAAATGATGATAAATAAATATATCATAAAAAATGAATATATTGTGATGACATATAAGTTTATCACCGAAATAAATATTTTTTACGATCATGATATTTTGTCAAAATCGACTGTAATAAAAATGTTTTATGAGAAACTCGATCATGATATTTTTATAAGAAAAAATTTAGTTCCGAAAATAATTTTATTTATGGCAATAAATGTTCCACCAAAATGAATATATGTGACAAGATATAATTTCGTCACTTTCGATATAGAGAGAAAATTTCCAAAATTTTTATTTTGAAGAAAAATTTAATAATAAAAATAACTATTTATAACATATAAATTCGTTATAAAATACTTATTTTTTGTGATAAATTATTTTTGTCACATTTTAATAAATTACTGATGATAAAATTATTTTTTCACAATAATTTTATTTATGATAAATAAATATGTCATTAAAAATTAATATATTATGACGAAATATAATTTTATCATTAGTACAATCAATTTATGAGAATAATAATATTCTGTCACAATTGATTATAATATTAATATAAGAACAATAAATTATATTATAAACAATAATTTTATTTATGATAAATAAATATCACAAAACAATAAATATTATTTTACTATATAAAAATAAATTTGTGATCAATACAATCGTTTTGTAATGATAATAATATTTTGTAACAGTCGACTATAATACTAGTGTGTAACAATTAGATTACATTACAAATAAATTATTTTATGTTATATAACATAATTTCATCCCAATAAATTTTTAATGAACAAAAATATTGATAAAATATTATATATATATATATATATATATATATATATATATATATATATATAATTGAAAAAATATGGATCACATGTTCGGATCATATTGAATTTGAGATATTTTCATACAGATTTGGATTTGAACAAAAATATTGACTAGATCTTTGGAATAATAACTTAAATTAAAATATATTTTGTTAACAAATAAGAAATTAATATAGATTAATTTATGTGAAATAATAATATACAATAATAATAATGATAAAAAAAAAAAAGGAAGAAGAAGAAGATGATCTTGGGAAGTCCCTAGAAATTTCGGGACAGAGGTTGTATGGCCACAAAATTTAATCGTTTAGTGAGGGGGTATCAGGAACGAAGCAGAGGGGTGGCGGTCTGATCAAAGGCGCCATGGGCGGCACCCTATCGTAGTCCTTCATCGCCAGCCACCACAAGCGTCGTCTCCCGTCATCCCTCCATCATCAGTGGCGCCTCGTGTCTTCTCCTCCTTCCCATTTTCTTCTTTGGTTGAATTTTAATTCCCTTCCTTCCGGCGAACTGAGACGGCGGATGGTGAAAAGAGCAGCACCGGCTAGTCTCTAAAGGCGAGGCGATTCTCCCCGTACCCTCCGCTCTCTTCCAATCGCCGGTGATGTGTATATCGGAGAAAGAGAGGCAGCCAGCAAATTTAGCTCGATTTCGAGCAGATGACGGGCCATTGGGGCACGTGAACACCTCTAGTGAAGCTCCGGCGAGCCTCCGGTGAGCAAGTGATTGACGAAAATGTGGAAAAAACACAGGAAATCGGTACGTAACTACCAAATTTATTTCCTAAGAATTTTAGTTAAATTAATTCTGAAATTTATGTTAAGAAATATTTTATTTCTTTGAATTAAGTGTGTGTTGCTGTGTGATTTATTAGGAATAGTATATTTGCTGGTTGAGTTTTGGTTAATTTAGGATTCAGTTTTGAGTTTTAATATGTTGTTGATAATTTAAATCTAATACATAAAAGAGGATGATGATGATATAATCTGGCATTATGTATTGTAGATTCAAGCAATTGCCTTTGATTTTTTGTTGATTGACTTGAATTTAACTTTAGGTTGCCATCGATATTGCATCTTGTGGATTGGATGTCATGGGAGTTGCTCATGTGATCACTATTGGTCTTCAAATGTATTTCCAAGAGAAATTTGTTAATAACTGATACATATTTTGCATATTAATTTTCTCATGGCTTGAATATTTGTGGATTATTATGCTAATTTTGAAGAATTATATGTTTTTCTCTTTTTTTAATAAAAAGCAAAGGAATTATTTTTAACTCTATCTGACCAAGTAGGAATTGTCTTTTAGCAAACTAATTACAATGCATTATTCATACATTTTCGATCTATAACTAAGCTGAACTCTTAATTCTTAGCATCCTCGAATATTTTTGAGTTTATTTTTTTAGCAAAACATGGATAGCCCAGTTATCACTATTGACCTTTTCCTACACCAAAGGTTAGTTATTGTTGAGAGATTTTAAATATGTCTTACTATTCACCCTGCCATTGAAATGGATTATAATCTGACTTGATTGTCTGAACTGTCATAGCTGCATATTTTCTAGCTAACTGGTTACTGCACTAATTTCATTTTTAACTATTTCCTGTTGTAGCTATTCTTTTCCGTTTCCCTTGAGATTGTGTATATATTGTTTTTATTCTTTGTTATAGCCATAAAATGATTATTTTAAGCTCAACCTGGAGTAGCCCAATTATCATCTTTATCAATTGATAAAGACGTATTCTTTAGTTTTAGGTCCAAGGCTTACGGACAAGCAATTGATAAAGATGATAATTGGGCTATTCATTATTTTTTCAACTTTTATATTCAATGTAGCATTTAGCTATTGGTTTAATCTATAAATTTATTCATGTTTGGCAGTATCTGCATTGTTAGTCTGGTTTTGATAAATTAATTCCCTCAATTTATTATTCTGCCCTTTCTAATTGGTGCTGTAGTGAACTCTACATGTGATGTGTTACGCCAGAAATCTAAATATACCTTTCTTCGGAGCTTGTTGCTTTTTTATTAACTGAGATGCCGTATTAAACACAGTAAACTCTGCATGGTTGTGCCTTCTGATGCTCAACATTTTGATGATTTTTATAAATAGCTTGACTAAAAGTTTAGCAACTATGCAATCAATATAAATACATCTAATGTGTACAGGTTTATCTATTTGATTCAAGTTGGACAGTCTTTTTATGTTTGGATGATCTATAAAGAAGTTTTTGATTCTGCTGTTAAAATGGGCTCAGCAACAAGGAGCTGTGGTCTCAATCCTGTTAGTATTTTTACAAAGTAAATATCATGTCTTCAGTAATTAGCAATGAGAGTTGCGAAAAAATCTTACGTGGTGAGAAGCGAGTCATTTGTGAATATTTAGCCCCTGTTCACTTTCCAGGATAATTCCTTGCAGGCAGTTTGGTCTAATTGTAATGACAGGAAATTAATTAGGTATGACATCATGCTGTTACGTAGTTGTGTTGATATTGTATTACAATGTTTCATTTACCAAATTATTTGATGAATTTGCAACATTAATGTCAGGGAGGACAGAGTTTCAATCTTTGACACTGGTCCTGGAATGGATAATAGTGATGAAAACTCTGTCCACTGCATTTTTTACCATTTTCGGACCATAGTTTTATATTCAAACTACAAGGCCATTGCATAGTTTCCTGTGAAATCTTATGTTTATTTACGTCATTGTGATTTACCTAGAAATTCTGGAATACTGTCTTATGATTATACTACTATGGTCTTGTCAAGGAACACGATTAGGTGTTGCACTTTCCAAATACTGAATATGAGCGTTTTCCTTTCCTGACTTCAAATTTCATACTTATAACATCACCTAGTGTTTTGAAATATATATCCAGATACTGTCTTGTGATTATACTATTTGTTTATATGTTGGCTTATTTTGTAGCTTGAGTTATGATGTACTAGGATCAGGAAATATTGCACAACTTGAAAATTTATTCTGTTTAGCTACTATGGTAAGAGCATTGCTATTGATCTCGTGAGCTAGGATCAGGATTCCTATATCAAAGTATGCTGTCTCACTCTCATCAGATCTCGTGAGCTTCATTGCTTGCTACAACTATTTTGTTTGTTAGTTTTATGGAGACAATTTAATATTTTTGTGAATTCACTTAAGTTCAAAATCTGCACCTCAACATCTAGTGTCATCAGTGGTAAACGATATTACATCTAATGTATTATGATCAGAATTAAGTCAGTCTGAGAAGCTTAGAGTTCTTTGAGTGAGTATGGCTGCTAAAACTGTGATATTTTTTGGTTTGTGACAAAATCTTTTGCAGACTGGTGGATCTTATCTCAAACCAAAATCTTAATTACTTCATCAGAGGGTTTTGTTCTTTTTGAAGTTATTGATTATTTCACTTTCCAGGTCGCATGAGGACATGTCTGTGGAAATGATAAGACTATATTGTATTGGTGATATAATCTCAAGAGTTAGCAATTTTATGTTGGTTCTTTTAATCTAAGCAAAATTCATTTGTAATAGTTGTGTCTGTTATCTTTGCAGGAGATGGTCATTGCTAGCTGTGAACATGCTCCTAAAAGAGTAAGCTTTATTAAATCTGTAAGTGTTTCCTATTAAATGTTTTTTGACCAAGGCATGAATATGCTTTTGGAATATGCACTTTCTTATTAGAATTAGATCTTGTAAATAGAATTTCCCTATTGAATGTTTTTTGACCAGGGCATGAATTCTGTTATCGGGTAAGGGCAACAAATGAGAGAATTGATTTAAAATCTTCAAAAGGGTTGGCAAGTTTTTTAAGCTAGATGAGGTGCAAGGATCTTAATTCTATTACTTGATATAGAAAGTAAACACAAAAGATTCCGTTTTGTATGTAGTTATATAGTTATTTTAGTTCTATTATTCATAAGTTTGATTTTGTATCTACTATATAATTTGGAAATGCAATGATATTTTGTAAATTTTATTTTATTTTTATTTATGAAATGATAATATTTATTATATTTTTAGATGTATATATATGTGAATGATATGTGTTGGTAATATTTAAATAAAATTGTACCTATTGACCAATGGAATGGATTTTTAATATTATTTTAATTACTTCTAAAATTTAATATGAGCGACCGAAAATTCATTTGCTAGGAGTGCACACAATCAGCGATTGGTTGCTAAAATGAATCTTTAACTATCGAAATTTTTTTCGTTGAAAGTGGAGACAATTAGTGAAGAAAAATTCGATTGTTAAAAATTATCATTTAATGATTGAAATTTTTTTATGACATTGATATTGTCATTAAAAAATAGTATTAAATAACAATAAGAAATTGTCACTAAAATTATCTTTTTTGATAACTATTTTAATTTATATTTATGTCATAATACATAATATATCAATATTATGATGATTTATATTCATCATTAATATATATTAAATTAATGACAAAATCATTTATTGTTATTTAAAGTATTATATTTAGTAACAATATAACTTATTATATGATGAAAATTATCTTTATTTGTTACAACAATTACGTAGTCAATATTTAATGGCTCTGATTACAAACGTATTTTTATCACTAAAAATACTTACTCTAGTGATGAATTTTAAACTTGTCATAAAAATATCATTTTTTTTGTGATGATAAACAATATTATGTAACAAAATAAAATTGTATTTATAAAATTATTTTTGTCATTAAAAGTAAGAAATTAATGTGATAATAATTATTTTCGTCACAAAAAATGATATTTATAATGACGAAATAAATAAAATCGTCAAAAAACTTTTTATTACGCACATACTGTGACGATGAAAATTTATTACTTTATTTTTTAGTGATGAAAATAAATCTTTTTATGACAATTTTTTACGTCACAAAAAGTGTAATTTCTTGTAGTGATGCTCATGCATCATTTACCATATATCACTCCTAACATTTAATTCTTATAGTCATCATAGACTCATTTAGATGGTCTAGAGGGTCAGATGGTCGCCTTGTCTGAAGATCTACATCTAGGCTATTGAGATTGAGTTCAAGTTCGGAATTAGGTTCAGATGTCAGTTCTGAGTTGGGTTCAAGTCAGTTGTCAAGAAACAGTTAAAAAACAAGATCAAAAATTGCAGATGATCAGTTGAATGAAACGAAAAGGGTGAACAAGACTGGGAGAGTGACTAATAACATAACAGCGAGGTTTTCATTCCTGAGAGAAAGGCTGAATGTTACCTGTACTGGGCCTTCAATAGTGCGGGATGATTTGGACCGAATGTTGGATAGGAGGTTTCAGGATTTTGAAGAAAGGCTTATGGCTATGATTTGTGGAATGGAGGATTCTGTAGCACCAAATGTCAAAACTTGACCTATAGCACCCGCTCGTGAGACAGCAGAGCCAACGCATATTGGGAATGTTGCCGCAGCCGATGCCGCTATGCTTCGAGACCCACCAAGTAGAGAAAGGAGGCATGATCCTGAAGATAATTTCATAGAAGAAAAAGATAAAGAATATATCCCTCTAATGATGAACATGTGAATTAAGGGTTATAGTGCCAATGATCCAGACTTCAAGAAGATGGAGGAGAAAATTGAAGCCATATCTAGGCTGTTATCTACTGGTGGGGGAATGAACCCTAAGGATAAGGACTTGGATGGAGATGAGCCATCACCCCAGAGGTTCAAAATGCCTGATTTGCCAAGGTATGATGGCACTTCAAATCCTTCGGCACATGTCAAACAATACACGCAGATCATAAAGGGGACCACACTAACCAGGAAGCAAAAGGTAGAGTATTTTTGTTTGAGTCTGATAGGGCCTACAATTAATTGGTATCATAGGTTAGATAGGTGCACCAAGGAGGATTGGAATCTATTGATTGAGGAATTCCTTAAGCAGTATGACTACAGCACCAGGATGGAGGTTACCCTGAAAGACCTCAAGCTACCTCAACAAAAGCTTGATGAATCCTTCCATGAGTACCTCACTAGGTGGAGGAATAGGATGATAGAGATAAAGAGGAAGCCTAACACAACTGATCAAATTATTTATCAAAAATGCAAGTTCGTATTTGAGGGATGGCTTAAAGATGAAATGTTTGAAGGATTGGGAGTCATTGAAAGCCATAGCTATAGAAGCTGAGAGAGAGTACCTAGCCAGAAGGGTAAATAATGAGAATGGCAGGAGGAACTTTGGTAATAACAAGACAGTTGGGAACAGTAGTGGATCGAACAGAGCTGAAAAAATTGTAGTATTGTCTGCTACAAAAGCTAGTTAGAGGCATTATTCCAATTTGGATAAGTCACTGTCCTGGGTGTTGGATCACTTAAGCAAAGAAGGGAAGCTCCAGCTAGTGCCCTCAAGGGCTGCCCCATCATAGGGAGGATCAGTACTGTGTGTGTAATACCTTATACCCGATCAGTTAAACGGCTCGGATACCAAATGTCACACTCAGGTTTAGGTTCCTTTAGGTGAGGGTCAAACCAAATTTTTGTTTAAAGGCCATATTGCTAAATAAATTACTATTTATTTATTAAAAATTTTGATAAAATTTTCCCTTAAAATTCCTTAAAACCTCTTGTAAGGAAAAAATTTCCAAACACTTCTAGTTTGGCCTATCCTACCCTCCATCTCCAAACCAAACTCCAACACAATTTATTTGCCTTTCCTCCAGTATTCCACAACTCAATCTCAATTAATTCTTAAAAGTAGAGCACATATTTTTATTTCTAATTCCCATAACCAAATTTAAAATAAACTTACTTTACCATAATTACAAATATATACTTATATATACATGAAATTATTTCACCATGTTTCGGTCCGAAATGTTCATAGTTTCATTAATTCGATTTGATTCGGACTTGAGATGTTAATTCTCAAGCTTTCTACGTATCCCATTTAGGGAATCAGAACCACCTAATTCTAAAATTTCGAAGTTCGACATAACACTTTAATTATAGTTCCGTACTAGCTTATTTCTTACATAGATTTAGTTTACCGGTTTACATTCACCTAGCACTGAATTTGAAGCCATTTAATATATAAACAACACATTTACCATGTCTATCTTATTAGTTCCATAAAATTCTTTATCACCTATATCATTTTACCCAACCTAGCTTAAAAGTCATGTTTAAAAATTAACTCTTTACTTGTATAAATAAATGATGCCATTTGGGCATTAACATCACATCTCGATCATTCATAAACATATACATAATATAAACAATTCTAATTACATTAGGTTATATCAAATTGTATAATGCACAATTAATCATAATATAAAATTTATAAGCTAATGACTAGTATTTATTAAAATGCTTGTATCAATATTTATTCTCTTATTTAATTTCGGTATTTGTCCCCATTAAAATCCAAAAGAATTGCGTCGAGCTGGATAAACGGGAATTAAATACAAGACCGAGTTCTCGGAACCATACAGTCTATTCAACATTACTTCTCGTTATTGACATTCATAATCTTACCATTAACTATATTTACACACACACACACACACACACACACATATAAACATGCATAAGTGGGCCGAGTTCTCAGAACCATACAGTCCACCATTTTACGTATTTATATATACACATGTGGGCCAAACTCTCGTAGCCATTCAGCCTATAACTCAAATTAATTACATCAATCGGAAGAGCTCTCGGAGCCATTCAATCCAGTATTTGCATTAAGGAGCAGTACTGCTAAATTTCCATAATTGGCATGCCAATTTTATCCCATTACTCCAATTCCTATATAGTTTTACTAAGAGCAAATATAAAATCATCATTAAATAAAGTAAATAGTATCATATTTATATGTCAGCATTACTTATTCTCATTGCTTATAGTTTTCCTCATCTTTATTATCATGGGCACCATAGTGCTCTACTTGCCGTTTCACAATCCAATTTATCATTAATTTATGGATTTATTTGCCAGTCACCTTGTTTAAGTTATACATGAAAATTCTTAGTTATATTTATTTATTAATCATAGCGTTAATTATGTACATCATCCCATCTCATAATTGTCATCATGAAACCATTCAATTTAGATCCTACATATATAAATTTATACACACTATAAGATACTTTTATTCATTAGAATAACAGCTCTAATAGAATAAAGTGAAATAACAGAATATTAGCAAGCCAAGAAGAATTATGTTCTTACGGTTAGAATAATGGAGTCTTATAAACCTCATAAAGTAAATGATACAAATTGACATGCTAAAATAAAGTTTAACTAATTGAACCTTATGGCCTATTAGCTTATGAAAATTAAGTTAATCTGTTTCCTTAAAACTAAAGTACATGCTTAATCGGTTACCAAATACATATAATCAATATTTCTTTGTTCTTCATTTAAATTATACAAGGTATTTCTTAAATCTAACTATTTATATAAATATACTAACTAGCTCCTTACTTTGTTCAAAATGTATCAATCATTTTAGTTGACCAATTAATTTATATGTATATGTAAGAAATTAAATCTTTGGTCTACTGCACCTAACTTAATAACAAGGAAATTTACTAATTGAAAATTCAAAACATTTATTATTAGTCAATAACTCAAATCTGTATACACATACACATATACATACATGTTTGTGGCGACTCATTTACCGTCAAAGCCTGAGTTATAACAGTTGTTTAGCTCGAATTAAAATTTTGGTTGAATTCTTAAATTTAGATATGGACATATTTACTTTTATGAAGGAAAGTCCCAAGTTATACATGAGACTAGCCACAATTTTACCAAAAGTTGAATTATATATATGACTAATTTTAGAATCAGAATTTAACCAAATGCCTAAGTTCCTAAGTCATAACCGACAAAGCTAAAATCAACAGAATTCAGTCCCCGGCATATACACATTTTAAATGCTTAATTAGGAAGAAAATTCAATTCTTATATCAATGCAACCAACTTAACTTAAATTATTTCCTTTAGTATCTTAAACCAATTTCGTGATTTCTTATTTATAATTAGCCCACTTAAGCAATTTACTGCGACTAATTACCTATTATTATAGCTATAAAGCTTACACCCAATCCAATAGCTCTTATAGTAGAATTTATGTATTTAATTTCTCATTCTTCTATTTCACTCTTATAGCAAAGGATCCATGGGGTCACATTCACAAACTAAAACAAAATCCTATTTAATTTATCATTGTATTTCAGTCCAAACAACATTAACATTTTGCACCACTCTTATTTCACCAGTCTCTGCCCCCTTTGATGCAATACTAACTAATCTCCCTCCCTCCCTATCTAACTCAATTTATCAAATGGCTAAATTGATTATTCCACTTAACATACATCTCAAATAATAAAAACACCTAAGTTTAGTCCCACAAAACATCAAGAAATTCCTAATATTATACATTTTATTAAAAGAAATTAAAGAAGTAATTTTAGTAGCACACATACCAGTTAGGGGGAAATATTATGCAAAATTTTAGCTCAATTCTATCAAGATCAAATTGATTTTGCTGGCATGAAATTAGGATTATCTAACAACCCACCTGGCCATTGGCAGTTCACCAATACCATTCGTGTTATCGCTTGACACCGGGACTGATCGAAAAATAAAAGAGGAGGTTTTTTATTTTCCAACCAGAAGAAAAGGAGAACAAAGAAGCGAAACGGCGAGAAGGCATGGCTGATCAAAGGGAAGAGGGCGGTGGCTGCAGTGGCTTAGCTGGCCAGCGCGATGTAGGGCAGTGTCAGTTGTTGCTAGCGTTTAGAAATGATCACGAGGCGGGGACCCACCTCGTTTGGGGCGGGGACCCACCTCGTTTGGGGCGGGGAATCCCCAAAATTTCCCCCCGCGGGGACAGGGGCGGGGGGAAAAAATTCCCCGTCCTAGAATCGGGGGTGGGGACGGGGAATAGGGTATCCGCCCCGCGAGGATCCCTGCCCCGCAAAAAAAAAAAAAAAAATATATATATATATATATATTTTAATATAATATTTTATAAATAATTAAAATTAAGATATAACTTAATTTTATAATTATTAAAATTTAAATTATACTTAATTTTAAATTATTATTGATTTAAAATTTTTTATTTATTAAATATTATATTTTAATTTTAATTATTTATAAAATATTATATTTTAAAATTAAAAAAAACAGGGAATGGGAATCCCCGTCGATATTGATGGCGGGGGCAGGGCGGGGAATCCCCGCCACTGGCGGGGGAGTGACTGGGGGAGAATTTTCCGGCCCTGCCCCCCCGTGATCATCCCTACTAGCGCTAGTGGCCTATTCTCTGTCTCCCGCCTCCCTCTTTCCCTATTTCTCGGTCTCTCTTTATTCTATTTCCCCTTTTTTTAGTCATCTAAAAGAATTCCCCCCCATCCTAAATCTGTATACCACCCCTTATTTATGTATGTTTATATTTATTTATTGTTTATTTGATTTTGTTTATAATTATTTCATTTATTTATTATTATTATTATTATTATTATTATTATTATTATTATTATTATTATTATTATTAGTTTTTCTAGATTTTTTATGTTTCTTGTGGCCCTCACACTCATGGTTTAGAAAACTCTAAGACCCTCTCATTCGAGGTGTTACAGTGTATAACATCAGCATACTGGTCACCTGACTGAGTACTATCGCTCCCTGAGGAATAAGATTCAAGATCTAATATATAACAAGCGAATTTTAAATCCTAAAAAGAGAGATAAAAAGAAGAAAGGAGGATACAATGTTATGCCATCTCCAGTGTTTATGATTAGGTCTAGTTTACTTGAATGGTACATCATGAGAGACCTGTATGGGAATGAGTATATGGTCGTTACTTGTTCCACCCTTAAAGCAATAGAGCCAAGTGAAGAAAATCGGTCAGTTTCAATGATTGATTGTTAGGATAGCCCCATAAAGAGTGAGGATGAAGGGGCTTTAGTGCCCATTGATATTTAAAGTTCAGCCAGTGAGAGTAAAGAGAAGGAAAGAGAAGAGAAGAAGGTTAAGGCAGTCACGAGGAGTGGAAAAGTGGCCAGAGATTGAGAAGCAGCCAGTCCCTTCTTCAGTGCCAATAGAGAAGGAATTTGAGAAGGATTAATAATCAAGCAGTTGAAAAAAATAAATGCACAAATTTCCATATGGATTTGCTGAGGCAGTCTCTCTCGTATAGGCCAGAAGTTAGTTGAAACTCTGAGTGAATCTATAGTTGCCACTAATATCTCGCCTTCTGAGCTGTTGGATTTGGTTAAGGAGAGGGATAGAAGAAAAATGTTACGTACTCTGATTTTGACCTGCCTTCTAAAGGAAGGAATCATAATCGCCCTCTTTATATCAAGGCTCAGGTGAATGGTAAACACACGACCTGTGTGATGGTAGATGATGTCACTTCCATCAATGTTTGTCCCTTAGTGGCAATTTCAACTTTTATGTTAAATAAGAACATGTTGAATAAGTTTGACTTTACAATTTTTGCCTATGAAAATTCCAAGAGACAAGCTGTTGGGACCCTTAAAGCTTTAGTAAAGACGAGACCTATTGAGACTGAGGCCAAGTTTGTGGTACTGCCTATTCCAGCCAACTTCTATGTGTTGTTAGAGAGGCCATGGTTTCATAAGTTGGGTAGGGTGCCTTCTACACTGCATCAAATAATCAAGATCCCCTCACAATGGTTAAGTGGTCACTATTAAAGCTGCAAGGGAGAATTAAGTATTTGTGTTAGAGATAGCTAAATAGCCTTTCAGTGGGTTCCACATGTCTGCCATCAGTGATGAAGAAGTTGAGAGTAGCTATGTTGATTGCCCTCAAGTGGTTAATATGATGAAAAAGATGAATTTTCTACCAAGTGCTGGTTTACATAGGAACTCTTAAGGGCCTCAGACTGCTATAGTTGTTAAGGGTCAGAGGACAAAAAGGGGTTATGCTTTACTAGTCCTAGTTAGAAGGATAAAGGGAATGAAATAGAGAAAAGGATTCCTCATATCTCCCAGAGGTTTGTGCTAGCTTCAGGTATTGCCTTTACCGTAGAGAGAATGAACCTCAGCTGATAGGAGGTGAGCTAATGCTAGGATTTGAGCTTTTCAATGATATCTTAAACTGGGAAGTGTAATGGCTCAAATGTCGAGTTAGTAGGGAATAATATTTTTCGAGGTGAATAGTACCTTTCGGAGTTGAAAAATATTTTATTTGATCATTGAAAGAGCATATCAGCAGGAGTCTGTGGTTCAAATTTGGAGTTAAAATGAGGTCAATTGAGTCTCTAAAAGCTGAAAATAAGAAAAATTTTATGGTTTTGGATCAAATAGTATTCGGGTTGACCAAGATTTGATCGGAACTTTAAAAATAGCAAATGATCTCTAAAAATCATCGAAATTTTCATATTAACATTAAATGAGATATAGAATGATATTGTAATGAAAAATTAATTTTTTGGTTACTTTAAAAAATTGGATTACTAGACTGGTAAAGGTGTACCAGTCTAAAAAATAATCTCTGATTGACTATTCATAGAGTTTAATGAATATATTTTAAGAATTATGAAAGTATTTTTAGGAAGGTTTGAACTCAGGAAGTAAGAGAAAAATAATAATTTCGGTTTAAATAGTAACTGATTGACCGTGGGTTTGACCGAAGTTTTAAAAATAGTAAATGAATTCTTAAAATTGCCAAAAATTTCAGATATGTCTAAATAATGTTTAGGATATTTTGGTTATAAAAAGTGAATTTTTTAGTAATACTGGTAATTATCGAATCGGACTAAAAACGGACTCTTATTAGGTTGAAATTTTGGGTACAGTCTATTGTTGACATGATAAGAATTATGAAGTCAAATTTGAAGTGATTTGAATTTGGGAAGGAGGAGAATTACAAAAGAGTAGTATATTGGGCTTAATTTTGAATTTTTGGGCTTTAATTAGTGGGCTTGGGTTGAACCAAAGTCCAACCCATTTAGCTGCCTTAAAAATCTATAGAGAAAGGATATTTTGGGCAGCCATCCTTATCCCTTCAGCCCCTTCTCCCTTCTCTTTTGGCCGAACCACACTAGCCACCATTTTCTTAAATTATTCAAGCTTTCTCTCATTCTCACACCTTAATTCAACCATCCTAAGTGAAGTTCCATCTCTCTAGATTATTAATTAAGCTTTTACTCCTTGAATTGAGTGAAAATTATAGGAGAAATCAAGTGGAAAAACTTTAGGTATCAAACTGAGGTAAGTGAAATTCAAGGTTTTTAATTGGTTTTAGGATGCCTACAAGTATTTTTAGGTGTCTAGAGTTTATTTATGACATTAATTTAAGCAAAAAAGATTAAAAAATTAGGGCTTTTCTTGATGGAATTCTCGGCCATGTTAGGTTCTCAAGGTGAAGGACAAGCTTCCAAGGCAAAAAGAAAGAAAAAAAAGCATAAAGGACCTAAATTATTGTGAGGAAGGTTAGTGACTAATAAATCCTTCTATTTTTCTTAATTTTGAATGAAGTTCCCTTATGTAACTTAGGAATAAAATTAAGAAAAGTAAGTATAATTGAAATTGACATTAGATTAGTGTAACCAAACCTTAAATAAGCCTAATTATAAGCTTAAATTGATTGGAATGATTTTGTAAGGTGGTATTCTTTTAATGGCCGAATTGATGTTTAAGAGAAAATAAAGTGTATTTTGGGTATTTTTGATAAATTAAGCCTTAAAATTATAATAAATATGAAATAATATGTCTATAAATTTTTACAGAATTTATGAAAATTATTTGAATATTTTTGGAATAATTAATGGATTATGTAATTTGTTAAAATAATGAGTTTTTGAAAAATAATGTATGAAACAAGTAAAATATGTATCCATGAATTTTTATAGAATTTATTTGAATATTTTAGAGAAACAATTCGAATATGTACAAAATAAATTTATTGAATTATTGAGTTATAATTCATAATTTAAGTGAAAAATAATGAATTATATTGATATAATTCATAACATGTCTAAAGGTGATGAAAAGATTGATTGTATGGTGAACTTTGTATGGTGGCCAAATTATGTTCTTAAGGAAAATGATGTGTATTTTGTGTAGTTTGATGAAAATGAGCCTTACAATGACTATAGATATGAATTAATGCGTCCATGGATTTTTATAAAATGTATGAAAATTAAATGAATATTTTTGAGATGAATTTTGGATATGTATGAGGTAAAAATATTGAATTAATGTGAATTAATTCATAGTTTGATGAAAAATTGGTGAATTATTGTGAAATAATTCACAGACTGTGCAAAAGAGACTGAAAAGATTGACCGATAATTGACTGTATTGAAAAAGTAATGAAAAGTGTGAAAAAAATCTGATTAATGATTTGTAATTTAATGAATTTGTGCCCTTAAAAATAGTCAGGCAGTAAAAATCTAGTTCAGTATATAATTGACTGGCCATAGGGACATCTATGCCATGGTGCAAGTCATGGCGACTTACTTTGCTATGATAGGATCACTGATCTCCCATAGTATCTGTCTGTTCTATAATCAGTTTTGTGAGAAATGGTCCCTTGGGGTCATTTCTCAGTCTGTATATGGTCCTGTAAGGTCCACGTCTCATATATCATGTTTGAGAGTTACTACCAGGATTGTACTAGGGGCATATTGAAAAAAATATGTTAAAAGTATGAAAAACAAGCTAAAAGTAAGAGTTAAAAGTGAAAAATGACATAACTGAAAAGAAATAAAAAGTTAAGGGATAAAACAATAGTTTCTCCAAATGATAAGATTGACAAGTAAAAATGACATGTAAATGAATAAAAATGGTAAATTAGTACATTAACAGTCCAAAAATGAAGTTTTTGTAAAGTGGAAGAACTAAAATGTAATTTTACATGAAAAAAGTCAAAATAAGGATTATTTGGTAATTTGTAAGCTATTAATTGAATATGAAGTGAAAAAAAATGAATGAAAGAAAATGTAAGAAAAATAAATCACCCATGACTTGGGTGAAAATAATAAGCCAATCAAGTGACTAATGAACTGAAAAGCTAGTGAAAAGTAAAATGTGTAAAAGTGTTAAAGGACCAAATTGAAAGGAAAGCTTTGAATGATTAGTGTACTGACATGAAATGAAAAAGTATATTAAAATGTCAGAAATATGAAAAATGATTATGAAATAAGTAAGGATGGTCTAGATTGAAAAGTTTATTAAAATTATGTATTTAAATTGAAATATTTGTTAAAAGTGTTGATAATAGTATTTTTTATATTTAAATTGAAATATTTGTTAAAAGTGTTGATAATAGTATTTTTGATAGAAATTTTATGAAAATTTTGCATAAAAAGGTTAAAACAAGAGTTAATTGAGAATTTGTAAGCCATTTAATAGATTGAAAATTTAAATATAAGTAAAATGATGGAAATTCTGTAATTAATAAGTAAAAAAGGATAATTGTGAAATAAAATGAAAGATTCTGGGCTAAATTGAAAAGTTATTCAAAGTTTTGACATTAATTTGAAAAGACTGCTAATAATAGTAAAAGTGCTTTTATAATGATTATAATGATATAAAAATACAAAATTGTGAAATACGACTAAAAATAAAAGTGAAAAAGTACCAATATAAAATAAAATAAAAAGTTAAGATCAAAATAAAAATTTATCCAAATAATGAAATTACTGAGTAAAGGTGATAAAATAATGAAAGTGCGAAGGAGAATGGTAAAATAATAAATGAAAAGCTTAACATAAATCCTTAGTAATCTTAAAGGACTAAAACGTAATTTGACATAAAAATATTGGAACGATAATTAATTGATTATGGGTATACAAAATAATGGACTTAAATTGAAAATAAATGAACTGATAGTAAAACTGTAACTAGGATGTAAAATGATAGTTTTAGATATAATGGAAAAAGTAAGGACTGTATATAAATTGTCATAAAATTATATATTTGAAATAGTAACCATTTATGTAATTATAAGTGACATGTCAAATAAGCAAATTAATGTAATCAAATGATAAAAGAAAGCACCACTGTAATTTAATGAAAGTACAAAGGCTAAATTATAATTTAGCAAATGGAAATTAATCGAAAGATGAAATCGTGAATGAACCCTGTTACATGGTAAGATAGGGATCAAAAGTATAATTTTACGCTTTAGTGAAAATAGAGACCAAATTCAAATTGTTCATGCCATAACATGTATCAAAAATAAAAGAAAAGAAATGTAATGGCCTCAACGTCGGGCTAATCGTGAATAGTACTTTCGACAGTGAATAATGTTTTCAGGCTGAAAATTACACCCGAAAGTGAAAAATATTTTATTGAACTGTTGGAAAGTATTAGTCACGGGTGGTCCGGGGTTGAAATTTGAAGTAAATTTGAGGTCAAATAGGCCTTCAAAAATCCAAAGAACGAAAATCGAAATAATTATGGTTTAGGATTTTTAATTAATTTTTGATTGTTTTGACTATTAAAAATAGCAAATAAAGTTTAAAAATTATCAAAAATTATATATGTGCCTAAAATAATGTGTAAATTATTTTGGTAACAAAAAGTGAATTTTTTTGTAACAAAGATAATTTTGAATCGGACCGATAAAATTGAATCGGATTCGAAACGAACTCCGATTGGGCTAAAATTTTAGGTATAGCCTATTTTTAATAGGATATGAATAATTAAATCAAATTTGAAGTGATTTAAAGTTGAAAAGTGGGAGAAATTAATTAAAGTCATTTATCGGGTAATTATCGGGATTAAACAAATTAATTGTTCAAGCCTAATTAAAACCCAGCCCAAGGCCCATTATAAGGCCATATAAAAGCTCTTCTTTTCCAGAAAACTCCAGCAAAATCATCTGCCTTCTTCAGCTTCTTGGCCGAACTCCCTCACTTCCATTTTCTTATCTTTTTCCTTCAAATCTCACCCAAATCCAACCAAATCAAAATTCAAAGAAGTGATTTCAGCCTCTTTAGAGTACCCTAGCCATCTCTGATCTCTGATTCAATGAAGAGAATCAAAGGAAATCAAGGGTTAAAGTTTAGGTGTCAAATTTAGGTAAGTGAAATAGTTGATTTTAATTTGATTTCTTGGTGCCTACTACTAGTTTTGGGTGCCTAGAGTTCATTTTTGCTTTTAATTTTAGCATTTTAAGTGAAAATATTAGAGTTTATTTTGATAAAGAATTCGGCCATTGAAGGAATTCAAGAGGAGGAGCCTATCTCACTAGCCAAAGGCAAAGAAAAGGAAGCCTAGGCAAGGATAATCACTAGAAAAAGGTTTGTGACTAATTAATCCTTTTATTTCCCTATGAATTAAGTGAATTTCCTTTAGGTTTATTAAGGAAAATTTAATATATTGAAGTATAATTGAAAGTAATATTATATTCATGTATTTGGGACTTATTTATGCTTATTAGAAACCTTAAATGAATCTAAAAGAATTTGTATGGTGTAATTCTAGTTGAGGCCGAATGGAAAGGTAAGGAAAATCTATGTTATTCTAAGTTATTTTAATGTATTTAAGCTTTATAATGATAATAATAATGAGTATTGATGTCCATGAATTTTTTATAAAATTTATGGGAATTAAATGAATATTTTTGGAATGAATTTTGGTTAGGTATTAAAGGAAAAATGTGAAATTATAAGGAATTATTGCATAATTTATAGATTAAATGGTGAATTATTGCAAAATAATTTACAGACTGTGTAAAAAAGACTGACTGTATTTGTAATGCACTGGTACAATATTGACAAGTAATGAAAAGTAGTGAAAAGAAGGAAAAAATTGAATAATAAAATGAAAATTAAGGAAATATGTGCCCTTAGAAAGAGTCAAGCAGTAAAACCTAGTTCAAGATATAATTGGCTGGCTATAGGGATACCTGTATAGCGGTGCAAGTCATGGGTATTTGCTTTACTATGGTTGGATCGTTGATCTCTATAGTACCTATCATACGTACTGTCATATGTTCATATGTTATTGAGGGATAATTCTTGGAGGTCATTTCTCATTTGGTTATGGCCTCATGGGTTCACATCCCGTATATCCGGTTTGAGAGTTTTCTGCCAGGTCTGTACTAGGGACATAATAATAAGAAAATGTTAAAAGTGTAAAAAGAAGGTTAAAATTAAAGTTTAAGATGAAAAAGAACTAAAATAAAAAGAGTTAGAAGTTTAGGGGTAAAACGGTAATTTTTTTAAAAGATGAATTTAATAGGTAAAAGTGAGTAGGAAAGAATTAATAAGGGTAAAATGGTTATTTGGTCAACTAACTGTGTAAAAAGGTCAACTTTGTAAAGTTAAAGGACTAAAATGTAATTTTACATGAAAAAGTCAAAACAAGAATTAATCGGTAATTTATAAGCCAATTAATAAATTAAAGTGAGAAAATAAGAAAAATAAAGGTCATTTTTGGTAATTAAAAGCATAAAAGGGTATTTTTGGAATAAATACAAAGTTTAAAGACTAATTTGAAAAGTTAAGTAAAGTTTTAAGTTAAATCAGAAAATTAGTTGTTAATAGTATAATATGCTTTTAAATGAGAAAAACTGTTAACAATTAACTTAATTGGACTTAAATAGGAAAATATACTTTTAGGAAAATATTATGATTCTTAGTTACCACTGGGCATGTTTAATGCTCAGCACGTAGGATTTACCGCGTGCAGGTACAAATATTCTAGAGCATGTATACACAGAAGATAACTGAGGTTGAAGAAATAAGAGGAATATTTTTGTGGCATGTGTGTGTGTGTATATATATATATATCTATTATGTTTTGTATTATGAGAACAAAATTGTAATGATACTTGTATTATATTGTATATAGAAGTGTGTGGATGAGGAATTGCAGAAAGTAGATAGTATGCATGTGTTATATGATGGAGTACGTGGATATGTCATGTGATTGGATATAAACTTTTGTGCCTCAGAGAGGCTATGTTATTGTCTGTTTTTCAGGGGGGTTAGTTAAGATTATAGCCGTTATATTGCCAATTTTTTGTAGAATGCATAGTATAAACTGGACAGTTATAGGTCAGCGATTAATAGGAGTTATATATGAAAGGAGGTTATTATGTTAATAGAAGTTAGGTGAAAGAAGGATATTAAGTTCTAATGGGAAAGCTATTTATTGGTAAAAAAAATTTTTTTCAACCATTTGCATAATTCGATAAGACTGTTACAGTAAGGGTGTTACATTTTGTGGTATCAGAGCATTAGTTTAGTCTGTTCTAATATCGGAGTGTAATAAGTATGATTTATTTACCTATATATACATGCCAATTGTAAGTAATAAAGTGTGATGGAAATCTAATGTGTACTTGCTCCTGTCTGTTTTATAGTGTAAAGATGTCATCTTATCGAGATAAATAGGTGGGGGATGATGAAAGTGAAGCCTCTATAGGTACTGGACAACAGGAGGCCCTACAGCAGCAGACTTCCTCTCCAGCAGTGCCACCTTCACCCCAACAGCTAGACTTCCTTAATCTTATGGCTGAATACATCCTGCAATGACTACAAGCAGGTCAGGCTCAGTCCTCTCATACAGTTGTTTAGGTTCAGCTAGCTCCACCTAAAAGAAGGCCTATTTTGGAATAGTTAAAAAGGTTGGGAGCTGAAGACTTTTCTGGAAAGGATCCTTTGACACCATCACAGGCTGAAGACTGGTTATTTAAAATAAAAAGGCTTTTTGAAATCACAAATAGTTCAGTAGAAGAAAAGCTGAAAGGTATAGTTGCTTTGCTGCAAGGACCAGCTTTTGTTTGGTGGGACTCAGTTAGGAGGCACACCCTAGTGGATCAGTTGACTTGGAATTTCTTTATGTCTCAGTTCGAGCTTAAATATATCGGGTTTAAGTATAAATTGGCCATGCAGGATGCCTTTAGGAGGCTTAGACAGGATAATAAATCTGTGCAGAGTATTAGTCACGGGTAGTCCGGGATTGAAATTTGAGGTCAAATAGACCTTCAAAAGAATGAAAACCGAGATAATTATGGTTTAGGGTTTTTAATTGATTTTTGATCGTTTTGACTATTAAAAATAGCAAATAAAGTTTAAAAATTATCAAAAATTACATATGTGCCTAAAATAATATGTAGATTATATTGGTAACAAAAACTAAATTTTTCGGTAACACCGATAATTTTGAATCAGATTAATAAAATTGAATTGGATCCGAAACGAACTCCGATTGGGTTGAAATTTTAGGTATAGCCTATTTTTAATATGATATGAATAATAAAATCAAATTTGAAGTGATTTGAAGTTGGAAAGTGGGAGAAATTAATTAAGGCCATTTATTGGGTAATTATCGGGGTTAAACAAATTAATTGTCCAAGTCCAATTAAAGCCCTGTCCAAGGCCCATTATAAGGCCATATAAAAGCTCTTCTTCTCCAGAAAACTCCAGCAAAATCATCTGCCTTCTTCAGCTTCTTTGGTGGCCGAACTCCCTCACTTCCATTTTCTTCTCTTTTTCCTTCAAATCTCACCCAAATCCAACCAAATCAAAGTTCAAGAAAGTGATTTCAGCCTCTTTAGAGTACCCTAGCCATCTCTCATCTTTGATTCAAGGAAGAGAATCGAAGAGAATCAAAGAAAATCAAGGGTTAAAGTTTAGGTGTCAAATTTAGGTAAGTAAAATAGTTGATTTTAATTTAATTTTTTGCTGCCTACTACTTGTTTTAGGTGCCTAGAGTTTATTTTTGTTGTTAATTTTAGCATTTGAAGTCAAAACATTAGAGTTTATTTTGATAAAGAATTTGGCCATTTAAGGAATTCAAGAGGAGGAGCCTATCTCACTAGCCAAAGGCAAAGAAAAGGAAGCCTAGGTAAGGATAATCACTAAAAAAAGGTTTATGACTAGTTAATCCTTTTATTTCCCTATTAATTAAGTGAATTTTCTTTAGGTTTATTAAGGAAAATTTAATATATTGAAGTATAATTGAAAGTAATGTTATATTCATGTATTTGGGACTTATTTATGCTTATTAGAAGCCTTAAATGAATCTAAAATAATTTGTATGGTGTAATTCTAATTGAGGCCGAATGGAAAGGTAAGGGAAATCTATGTTATTCTAAGTTATTTTAATGTATTTAAGCTTTATAATGATAATAATAACGAGTATTGATGTCCATGAATTTTTTTATAGAATTTATGGGAATTAAATGAATATTTTTGGAATGAATTTTGGTTAGGTATTAAAGGAAAAATGTGAAATTATGAGGAATTATTGCATAATTTATAGATTAAATGGTGAATTATTGTGAAATAATTCACAGACTGTGTAAAGAAGACTGACTGTATTTGTAATGCACTGGTACAATATTGACAAGTAATGAAAAGTAGTGAAAAGAAGGAAAAAATCGAATAATAAAATGAAAATTAAGAAAATATGTGTCCTTAGAAAGAGTCAGGCAGTAAAACCTAGTTCAGGATATAATTGGCTGGCCATAGGAAAACTTGTACCGCGGTGTAAGTCATGGCGACTTGCTTTACTATGGTTGGATCGTTGATCTCCATAGTACCTATCATACGTATTGTCATATGTTCATATGTTATTGAGGGATGATTCTTGGAGGTCATTTCTCATTTGGTTGTGGCCCTATGGGGTCCACATCCCACATATCTAGTTTGAGAGTTTTCTGTCGAGTCTGTACTAGGGGCATAATGATAAGAAAATGTTAAAAGTGTAAAAAGAAGGTTAAATTTAAAGTTTAAGATGAAAAAGAACTAAAATGAAAAGAGTTAAAAGTTTAGGGGTAAAACGGTAATTTTTCTACAAGATGAATTTAATAGGTAAAAGTGAGAAGGAAAGAATTAATAAGGGTAAAATGGTTATTTGGTCAACTAACTGTGTAAAAGATCAACTTTGTAAAGTTAAAGGACTAAAATATAATTTTACATGAAAAAATCAAAACCAGGAGTAATCGGTAATTTATAAGCCAATTAATAAATTAAAATGAGAAAATAAGAAACATAAAGGGCATTTTGGTAATTAAAAGCATAAAAGGGTATTTTTGGAATAAATACAAAGTTTAAGGACTAAACTGAAAAGTTAAGTAAAGTTTTAAGTTAAATCAGAAAATTAGTTGTTAATAGTATAATATGCTTTTAAACGAGAAAAACTGTTAACAATTAACTTAATTGCACTTAAATAGGAAAATATGCTTTTAGGAAAATATTATGATTCTTAGTTACCACTGGGCATGTTTAATGCTCAGCACGTAGGATTTACTGCGTGCAGGGATAGATATTCTAGAGCATGAGTACACAGAAGATAACTGATATAAATATTATGTTTTGTATTATGAGAACAAAATTGTAATGATACTTGTATTATATTGTATATAGAAGTGTGTGGATGAGGAATTGCAGAAAGTAGATAGTATGCGTGTGTTATATGATGGGGTGCTTGGATATGTCATGTGATTGGATATAAACTGTTGTGCCTTAGAGAGGCTGTGTTATTGTCTGTTTTCAGGGGGATTAGTTAAGATTATAGCCGTTATATTGCCAAATTTTTGTAGAATGCATATTATAAACTGGACAGTTATAGGTCAGCAATTAATAGGATTTATATATAAAAGGAGGTTATTATATTAATAGAAGTTAGGTGACAGAAAGATATTAAGTTCTAATGGGAAAGCTATTGGTTGGTAAACAAAAAAAATTTACGACCATTTGCATAATCCGATAAGACTGTTACAGTAAGGGTGTTATAAGAAAAGTGAACTTTAAGAGTATATGTGATTGAAATAAGAATATTCCTTTAAAATTAAGTAAGTAAATAAAAAAATAAGTATTTCCGTATAAATAACATAATTAAGTATGTTGGGAAATACTATAATTGTTAGTCACCATTGGGCATATTTAATGCTCAGCACGTAAGATTTATTGCGTGTAGGTACTGATAAGTTGAGGCAATAGCACACATGAGATGAAAAATTTTGAAGGAATAAAAGTAAGTTTTGGTATTGGCATGTATATTTTGTTTATAATTGCAGTGAACATAATTGGTTGGTAATGGTATAATTTTTATTTATGTAAATATATGTGATTGATTAGTGTAGATGGACTGTGTATGGTTGGAATGAAAGTGAATTATGTGGAAAATATGGATATATATTAGTTTAAAATACTGTGTCCCTGAGGGACTGTGAAATTGTTTTCATTTCAGGGAGCTAGTCAAGTTTATAGTCGGTATATTGCTGGATTTTTGTAAAATAAATAGTAAATTTTGACAGTTATAGGTTCTTGACAAGTTGGATAATGAGGATGTATTAAGGTTAAGAATTGTGCTTATGATTTAATTGGTTGAAAAAAAAAACTCGGCTTAATTGCTTAATTTTGTAAGACTGCATCAGTAAGGGTGTTACAGAGAGCAAGGGATTATCAAACCAGTTAAGAGTTTTTGGGATGAAGAGATTCTCTTGTACCATTCAGCTTGGGACAAGGAAGTGCCTGAAGAGATCTTAACAGAGAAACTGCTTGCTATTCAACTGAAAGGCAAAGGGAAGATAAAGGATCTACTAGAGGCCAAGGCTAGAGAGACATCTGATGCTGCCAAGACTGAAGAAGATGTTTTTATTTATATTGTTTATGTCCCTAAACTTTTTGATGAGAACAATGATTGATTTTTTATTATATTAATAAGATGAACAATTTTGCTTACTTGTATAATGTTTCTTTTGATTTCAATATCCATAATCATGATCATAAACCATTAATATTTGACATTAACTCAACAAACACGTTTATTTAATCTCGAAACTAAAGATAGTCCAAAAAAATTTTATTAGCATCAGATATAACTCCTGAAGAGAGAGAGAAATTTGAAAGAATATTAAAAAATTATGAAAAAGTCTTTGTTTGGACTTATGATGACGTGCCGAAAGTAGATCGAGAAATTGCTGAACATGCCATCCCAACATATCCAAGGTATAAACCAATTAAGCAAAAGCTTAGGAGGCTTAGATCAAAGTGGGTTGAACGGGTTGAAGATGAAGTTAGGAAACAGATAGAGGCTAAGTTTCTAGTAGAAGTTCAATACCCCACGTGGCTAGCAAATATAGTTCCTGTGGCCAAGAAAGATGGAAGAGTTAAAGTCAATATGCCCTTTGCCTCATATAGATGTTTTGATTGATAATGCAGCCGCCTGTGTCATGTACAGTATTGTAGACTGGTATGTAGGATATAATCAAATTCTGAACAAGATAGTGGATCGGATTAAAACAACTTTTATAACTAAATGGGATACATATGCCTATTGGGTTATGCCTTTTGGACTTAAAAATTCAGGTGCTACCTACCAGAGGATGTCAACTAGAATTGTAATGGCCTCAACACCGGGTCAGCTGTGAACAGTACTTTTCGATGGTGAATAGTATTTTTCAGGCCCGAAAGTCAAAAATATTTTATTTAACCATTGGAAAGTATTGGTCATGGTGAGCCCAGAGTTGAAATTTGAAGTGAAATTGAGGTCAAATGGGCCTCCAAATATCAAAAATACTAAAACGGTAGCGAGTCAATTTTTCTGGTAGGGAATGAGACTTGATTTTGCATAAATAATTAAAAATAGTAAACGAACTCAAAAAATTGCTAAATCTTGTATGCCTACATGAATTTTTATGTAGAATATTTTGGTGATAAGAATTGAATTTTTCGATGACACTGGTAGTTGTCGAATCTGACCGATAAGTTTGAATTGGACCGATAACGGACTTCAATTGAGCCAAAAATTTATGTGCTAACTATTTTTTATATAATAAAAAATGATGGAATCATTTTTAAAGAAATTTGAAGTGAGGAAGAGAGAAAAATTGGTTGGGCCTTAATGGCCTAAAGTGGGCCTTACACTTAATTTGGGTTAGGCTCATTAATCAAGCCCAAAATTGGGCCCATATAGGAGATATATAAAAGGTGGATTTCTGGAGATAACTCCAGAAAAATCCACAGCCTCCTTCATCTCCTTATATGGCCGAACCACTCTTTTCTCTCTTGATTTCTCTTCAATTCTACTTCAAATCTCCCATATACTCCAACATAAAAGATGAAGTTCTATCTCTCTAAGTCACTCTAGTGGCCTCAATCTAGTTATTTGAGCAAACAAAGGCAAGAAATCAAGTGGAGAAAGAAAAAGAGGTAAGATGGAACTTAAGAAATTATTTGATTTTAATTGGTTCTTTAGTGTTTTCTCATAGTTTTTGAGTTATAGAAGCTAATTATGAGCTTAAATTTTGCATATGAGGATAAAAAATTGAGCTTAGGAGAGCTTGTTTGGCCGGCCAAGGTTGATTGTGAAGGAGGAAGGAAAGTTTACAAGTGTAGAGCAAAGAAAAAGATATATTTTACACCCTTAAGTAAGGGAAAAATGTAAGTGACTGAAAAATTCTTTGATTTCCCTTTTATTGTGAATTAATTCCAATTATGTAATTAGGTTAAAAATTGTTAAAGTTGTTAATTGATGAAACTGGTTTAGGAAAATTGAAATTGGACATGTAAGAAGATGAAAGGAAAGCATAAAGGGAAGAAATAAAATTTTTAGGATGGTTTTATATAGATGGCCGAATTTCCCTCTAAAGAAAAATGAAGATATTTTGCATGAAAACAAAATATATTAGCCTAAATCAATTATAGAATTAATGTATAGTGTCCATAAAATTTTATTGAATTACTGGAAATTATTTTGGAATTTTAAAGATTATGTAACAATTATGTATATAGTGAAAGTTGTGAAATAATGTGAAATAATTGATAATTTTAGTGAAAAATGATAGTAAATAATAAATAATGTATAAATAAATTTTATTGAAATTTATTGAAATTATTAGAATTTTATTGGAGAATAAATGTGAATATGTATAGAAGAAAGTATTGAAGTGGAAGTGAATAATTGCATAAAAAAGTAAAAGAAAGTGAATTAATATGAAACTAATTCATGGTTAATGAGAAAGAAATAAAAAAGTCAACCGATAAATTTTTTGGAACAATTATTAAGCTATGAAAATAATAAGAATAATGAATTATTGGTAAATAATGCATAAACTAAGTGAAAATGATGAAAATTGTAAAATAATGTGTATACAAATTTTTGTGGAAATTATATGTTTTACTAAAATATTTTTAAAATAAATTATTGATTATGTTTAACTAAAATATTGAATTATTAAGAAATAATTCAATAAATAAATACGTGATGATAAACAAACGTGAAGTAAATTATTTCAGTATACAAAGAAATAAAAAGTCAATTTATGTGTTTTCGAAAAATCAAGTAATAAATTATATCAATATAATTCCTAATTGTTCCAAAAGTTGTACAACAAATGTGTGACTAATTTATCAAAATAAATTAGTCAATAAAAAGTGTTAAAAGAGTGAATTATTATAAAATAATTCGCCGACCGAATAAAAGTTGGCATACCAAATGATTAAAATTTTGGATAGAAAAAGAAAAAAAAATCGTAAAAAGTCAATTATTGAATTATTAGAAAATAATTCATCAATAATTATGCAAAAAGAATAAAAAAAATTGTGAATTATAAAGTTATAATTGATAAAGTGTATAAAGGACTAAATAGCCTCAAGTTTCTGAATGAATTATTGAAGAATAATTCACAAAAGTAAGTTAAAAAGATAAAGTGAAAGAAAAGAAAGGAAAAGAAAAAGTTATTGAATAGTCAAAAGTATTAAAAGAGTGCGATTGATCAGAAATGTACTGTATCGAGAAATAAAATAAAGAAATTAAAGATTTTTAAATATTTAAAAATTATTGCAAATATAATTGATTGTTTTGCCCTTAGCGATAAACAGGTAATGATATTCTTGTTTAGGATATAATTGGCTAGCCATATGGACACCCTATACCGCGGTGCAAGTCATGGTGACTTGCTTTGCTATGGGTAGGATCTTTGATCTCCATAGCTTCAGTGTTTTCAGTGAAAATGAAAGTAAAATATTTTTCGAGAAATGATCCATTAGGGATCACTTCTCTCTCAATGGGACGTTTGAGTCCAATCCTGAGTATCCTTTTTGAGAATCCTGTTATGTTGCACTAGGGGCGTATTGTAATGAATAAATTAGTATTGTTTAAATTAATTGAATATAAAAAGTTATAAACGAAAAATAATTTTTTTGGAGGAAAATAAAAAAAGTTGGTATAAAATTTTAAGGTTTCCCAAAAGTGTGATTAATAAGAAGAAAAAGAAATATTTTATAAGAATAAAATAATAAATGAAGACTAAGTTAAGCTTTTATAAAGAAATAGGATTTAAAATGTCTTTTTAAATGAAAAAAATAAATTAAATTAGTTGGTATTTCATGTACTAATTGTTACTTTGAAAAGTAACAAGTTTGAAAAATGATATTAATTTCCTATATAAAGTTAAAAAGTGATGACAATGACAGTAAGTGAAATCTTATGCTTAAGTAATGTATTTCTGAAAGAAAAGTCAAATGAAAAGTAAAACGATAAAATGGTATATAATTGTTCAATTGGAAAAAAGTAAAAGATATAAGTCCTAAACAAGTATTTAAACATGGGTAAATGTATAAAAGAAGGAAATAGAGATTTGAATGCAAAGTGTCCCAAAATAGCTGTATAACTTTGCAATAAAGCTTAAAAGCCTTTAAATAGTAATGTGTTTATTAGTTAAAAGTTAAAGTAAAATAAAAAGAATAAATAGCAAGAAGTGTAATTATAGCACATATTGGATAACTGAACAATAAATCAAGAAATAAAATAGTCTATAAATTTGGTACCATTAAAGATTTGAGTACCAATATACACTGCTAAATGAAATAATAATTATATCGGTGTGATTAAAAAGATAAAACGAAAGTTAAGTAAAAGTAAAAGCTATAGTAAAGAATAAGCATAAAATTAAAAGGAAATCTGAAGTCGATTGACCTAAGAAGGTAGTGTAAAGTAACGTTGAAAGATTAAAAATTAAAGAACAATAATTACTAAAATATGAATTAATAATGAAACAAATGTTGACTGAAGTAAAAGAAAATGATTAATGAGATAAGAATAAGAGTAGCATAATCTATGTAATTATGCTTTATTTGGGAAGTTCTAGGATTAGTAGTCACCACTGATCATATATAGTGCTCAGCATATAGTGTTTACTGCATGCAGGTTATGAAGTATTGCGAAAGCATATTACACAGTGGAGCAAGATCGGGAAAGAAGAGATAGTGCTAAATTGAGTTGTATTATGACATTTATATACTTAAACAATTAAGATACAAGATTTAACTGTATTTTAATTTTTATTATTATGATTATTGATGGGTGAGTGTTCAATGAATATGATTGTATGAATGGTATTAGTATGTGATTAATTATTTAAATTGTTTTCGAAAAATTTTTTTTTTACCGATTTCGACTAAGTTTTTCATCGAAAAGGACTGTTCCGTGAAGGGTGTGACATTTAGTGGTATCATAGCAAAGGTTTAAGCAGTTCTAAGATCGAAGTGGGATAAGGTTAAGTGACAGGTTTGTTTGTATATACATGCCAATTATAAGTGGATAAATGTTAAGTAATCTGACGGGTACTTGCTCCCCTACCTATTTTAAAGCGAAAAAGTTGATATTTGACTGAGATTGTTAAGTGTGAAAGGATTAATTCTGTACACTAAGGATGGTAGTGAGTGAGAATGGAAGTATTGCTGCTTGAGATCTCATGGGGGTCAAAGCAAGGAGAAGAAGAGTTGACTAAAATTAAGTGTAAATGTGAGAGTTTAAGTGTCTATCTGGATGAGAAACAGTCTAAAGAAGGACAAACTAAAGAGTGTGCCGAAAATTTAAAAAGGAATTGTATATTGAGTACAAATAAATTTCGCAGGATGAAGAGATACCTTAATTGGAATGTTATGATTTAAGAATGCTAGTGAGCAAATTGTTCTAAGTTAAGGTTGTTTAAGATGCTCGATATACCTGTCAACGATTCCCTTATAGGAGTGGGGATTTGATTGTATTTTTCATAGTAGTGGGATGGGTTATGATATCTGCATTATATGAGAATATATGACAGTATTCTACCTACATACATGAAATCATACATTCATTTCATAGCATTTCATATTATTTAACAGCATCTGATATGCATCATATCACATGTATAGGCCCCACTTGATAGGATGAAACTGACAGGGGATATGATGAACATAGGGACAACCTAAGAATGAGATGAGAAATAGTGTGCTTAAGATCGTTTTCCATATTTGATGTGGCCATTGTGGGTTATTGGTCATGTTAATTAGATTTGTTAGCACACCGATTCTCTTGATGAATCGATGGAAATGATCATCCACCTTTACTTAGATCCATATTAGAGGATTTAAGTAGTAACCATTTGATATGCTTTGAGACGTTGAAAAAGTATGATAAGTATTTGGGTAATGTGAGTATACTTAAACACGCGTGTTTGAAGAATAAGGAGTATACTTAAATACGTGTGTTTGAAGAATAAATATGAATGATTAATGATAATATTCTTGGTTTTTCAAGCTGTGAGGCCCAATTTAAGTTCGGCTTCAGGTAGGGCATTATTAGCTGGAATATAAGTGAAACCGATATTGTACATTGGGTAAAAACAATAGTTCTGAAAGAGAATGTTTGTGTGATAGTCATTGTGAATAAATCGAAAGATTCTTACTGAAGCCCACTGAGAGAGTAATACCTTACATCCTGGAAGTCATCAGATGTACAGGATTGAAAGTGTGATATGACAGATGTTGTAAGTAAATGTTTAATGTGTCAATGTATGGAAGCGAACCATTGGATTCCTATAGGAATTGCTTCGACTTATCATGATATTTATTTGGAAAATGGGACAATGTGATTAGAGATTCTGTTATTGGATTGTTTGAGCGTCAAAGAGGAAAGATGCTATATAGGAGATGGGTAATAATCTCAATATTAGCATAGTGATTCAACCTTGAACTAATGGTCAGTCAGAGTGGATAATTCAAATATTGAAAGAATGGGTATGGTAAAGTGTATGGGATTGTGATAATGACTGTGAAAAGTGTTTATCTATGGTAGAATCTGATTCTTGTCGAGACATTATTAGAAAGAAAATGACGAATCCTTTATGCTGGACTTAATGGAGTGCAAAGAAGTCAGCAAGTCTTGATTTGATTCATGATATGAAAGGAATTTGCACTCAAGATGATATGATCTAGAAAAAGAGAGACTGATAAAGATTCTTGGTATCAAGATTGGTTAGCTTTAAAAGTAAGTGGGTCCCATTGACGAAAATGTTTTGGAACCATCGAATGTAAATGAAGGTTTGCTAAAATAGCAGTTAGTATCCTCTACTCTTTGATATAAGTAAATTTCGAGGACGAAATTTCTTTTAGTAGGAGAGAAATGTAATGGCCTCAACACCGAATCAGCTGTGAATAGTACTTTCCGACGATGAATAGTGTTTCTTGGGCCGAAAATCAAAAATATTTTATTTGACAATTGAAAAGTATTGGTCATGGTGAGCTCGGAGTTGAAATTTAAAGTGAAATTATGGTCAAATGAACATTCAAATGTCAAAAATATGAAAAAGATAGCGAGTCAATTTTTCTGATAGGGAATAAGACTTGATTTTACATAAATAATTAAAAATAGTAAACGAATTCCGAAAATTGCCAGATTTTGTATGCCTACATAAATTTTTACGTAGAATATTTTGGTGATAAGAATTGAATTTTTCGGTGACACAGACAATTATCGAATCGGACCGATATGTATGAATTAGACTGATAACAGACTCCGATTGAGTCAAAAATTTGTGTGCTAACTATTTTTTATATGATAAAAATGATGGAATCATATTTGAAGTGATTTGAAGTGAGAAAGAGATAGGAATTGGATTAGGCCTTAAATGGCCTAAAGTAGGCCTTTCAATTAATTTGGATTAGGCCTATTAATCAAGCCCAAAATTGTGTCCATATAGGAGATATATAAGAGGTGGATTTCTGGAGATAACTCCAGAAAAATCCACAACCTCCTTCATCTCCTTATATGGCCAAACCACTCTTCTCTCTCTCTCTTGATTTCTCTTCAATTCTACTTCAAATCTCCCATAAACTCCAACATAAAAGATGAAGTTCTATCTCTATAGGTCACCCTAGTGGCCTCAATCAAGTGATTTGAGAAAATGAAGGCAAGAAATCAAATGGAGAAAGAAAAAGAGGTAAGATGGAACTTAAGAAATTAATTGATTTTAATTGGTTCTTTAGTGTTTTCTCATAGTTTTTGAGTTATAAAAGCTAATTATGAGCTTAAATTTTGCATATGAGGACAAAAAATTGAGGTTAGGAGAGCTTGTTTGGCCGACCATGGTTGATTGTGAAGGAGGAAGGAAAGTTTACAAGTGTAGAGCAAAGAAAAAAGAGATGTTTGACACCCTTAAGTAAAGAAAAAATGTAAGTGACTACAAAATCCTTTGATTTCCCTTTTATTATGAATTAATTCCAATTATGTAATTAGGTTAAAAATTGTTAAAGTTGTTAATTGATGAAATTGGTATAGAAAAATTGAAATTGGACATGTAAGAAGATGAAAGGAAAGCTTAAAGGGAAGAAATGAAATTTTTAGGATGGTTTTATATAGATGGCCGAATTTCCATTTAAAGAAAAATGAAGATATTTTGCATGAAAACAAAATATATTAGCCTAAATCAATTATAGAATTAATGTATAGTGTCCATGAATTTTTATTGAATTATTGAAAATTATTTTGGAATTTTAAAGATTATGTAACAATTATGTATATAGTGAAAGTTGTGAAATAATATGAAATAATTGATTATTTTAGAGAAAAATAATAGTAAATAATAAATAATGCATAAATAAATTTTATTGGAATTTATTAAAATTATTAGAATTTTATTGAAGAATAAATGTGAATATGTATAGAAGAAAGTATTGAAGTGAAAGTAAATTATTGCATAAAAACGTAAAAGAAAGTGAATTAATATGAAACTAATTCACGGTTAACGAAAAAGAAATAAAAAAGTCAACCAATAAATTTTTTGGAATAATTATTAAGCTATGAAAATAATAAGAATAATGAATTATTGGTAAATAATGCATAAATTAAGTAAAAATGATGAAAATTATAAAATAATGTGTATACGAATTTTTGTGAAAATTATATGTTTTACTAGAATATTTTTAAAATAAATTATTGATTATGAACTAAAATATTGAATTATTAAGAAATAATTCAATAAATAAGTACGTGATGATAAACGAACGTGAAGTAAATTATTTCAGTATAAAAAGAAATAGAAAAGTCAATTTATGCATTTTCGAAAAATCAAGTAATAAATTATATCAATATAATTCCTAATTATTTCAAAAGTTGTAAAATAAATGTGTGACTAATTTATCAGAATAAATTAGTCAATAAAAAGTATTGAAAGAGTGAATTATTATAAAATAATTCACTGACCGAATAAAAGTTGGCATACCGGATGATTAAAATTTTGGACAGAAAAAGAAAGGAAAAAATCGTAAAAAGTCAATTATTGAATTATTAGAAAATAATTCATCAAGAATTACACAAAAAGAATAAAAGAAAATTGTGAATTATAATGCTATAATTCATAAAGTGTATAAAGGATTGAATAGCCTCAATTGCTCGAGTGAATTATTAAAGAATAATTCACAAAAGTGACTTAAAAAGATAAACTGAAAGAAAAGAAAAGAAAGTAAAAAGTTATTGAATAGTCAAAAGCACTAAAAGAGTGCAATTGATCATAAATGTACTGTATCAAGAAATAAAAAAATAAATTAAAGATTTTTAAATATTTAAAAATTATTGCAAATATAATTGATTATTTTGCCCTTAGTGATAAATAAGTAATGATATTCTCGTTTAGGATATAATTGGCTAGCCATAGGGACACCCCATACTACGGTGCAAGCCATGGCGACTTGTTTTGCTCTGAGTAGGATCTTTGATCTCCATAGCTTCAGTATTTTCAGTGAAAATGAAAGTGAAATATTTTTCGAGAAATGGTCCATTGGGGATCACTTCTCTCTCAGTGGGATCTTTGTGTCTAGTCCCTAGTATCCTTTTTGAGAATCCTGTTATATTGCACTAGGGGTGTATTGTAATGAATAAATCAATATTGTTTAAATTAATTGAATATAAAAAGTTATAAACGAAAAATAATTTGTTTGGAAGGAAATAAAAAAAGTTGGGATAAAATTTTAAGGTTTCCCAAAAATGTAACTAATAAGAAGAAAAAGAAATATTTTATAAGAATAAAATAATAAATGAAGACTAAGTTAAGCTTTTATAAAGAAAAATGATTTAAAATATATTTTTAAATGAAAAAGGTAAATTAAATTAGTTGGTATTTCATGTACCAATTGTTACTTTGAAAAGTAACAAGTTTGGAAAATAATATTAATTTCCTATATAAAGTTAAAAAGTGATGACAATGATAGTAAGTGAAATCTTATACTTAAGTAATGTATTTCTGAAAGAAAAGTCAAATAAAAAGTAAAACGATAAAAAGATATATAATTGTTCAATTAGGAAAAAGTAAAAGATATAAGTCTTAAACAAGTATTTGAACATGGGTAAATGTATAAAAGAAGGAAATAGAGATTTAAATGCAAAGTGCCCCAAAATAGCTTTATCACTTTGCAATAAAGCTTAAAAGCCTTTAAATAGTAATGTGTTTATTAGTAAAAAGTTAAAGTAAAATAAAAGAATAAATAGCAATAAGTGTAATTATAACACATATTGGATAACTGAACAATAAATCGAGAAATAAAATAGTTTATAAATTTGGTACCATTAAAGATATGAGTACCAATATACACTGCTAAATGAAATGATAATTATATCGGTGTGATTAAAAAGATAAAATGAAAGTTAAGTAGAAACAAAAGCTATAATAAAGAATAAGCGTAAAAGTGAAAGGAAATCTGATGTTGATTCACCTAAGAAGGTAGTGTAAATTAACGTTTAAAGATTGAAAAACAAAGAACAATAATTACTAAAATATGAGTTAATAATGAAACTAATGTTGACTGAAGTAAAAGAAAATGATTAATGAGATAAGAATAAGAGTAGCATAATCTATGTAATTATGCTTTATTTGGGAAATCTAGGATTAGTAGTCACCATTGAGCATATCTAGTGCTTAGCATGTAGTGTTTACTGCGTGCCGGTTATGAAGTATTGCGGGAGCATATTGCACAGTAGAGCAAGATTGGGAAAGAAGAGATAGTGCTAAATTGAGTTGTATTATGGCATGTATATACTTAAACAATTAAGGTACAAGATTTAACTGTATTTTGATTTTTATTATTATGATTATTGATGGATGAGTGTTCAATGAATATGATTGTATGAATGGTATTAGTATGTGATTAATTATTTAAATTGTTTTTGAAAAAAAAATTTTATCATTTTCGGCTAAGTTTCGCATCGGAAAGGACTATTACGTGAAGGGTGTGACATTTAGTGGTATCAGAGCAAAGGTTTAAGCGGTTCTAAGATCAGAGTGGGATAAGGTTAAGTGATAGGTTTGTCTGTATGTACATGCCAATTATAAGTGGATAAGTGTTAAGTAATCTGAGGGGTACTTGCTCCCCTACCTATTTTAAAGCAAAAAAGTTGATATTTGACTGAGATTGTTAAGTGTGAAAGGATTAATTCTATATAGTAAGGATGGTAGTGAGTGAGAATGGAAGTATTGCTGCTTGAGATCTCATGGGGGTCAAAGCAGGGAAAAGAAGAGTTGACTGAAATTAAGTATAAATGTGAGAGTTTAAGTGTCTATCTAGATGAGAAACAGTCTAAAGAAGGACAAACTAAAGAGTGTGCAGAAAATTTAAAAAGGAATTGTATATTGAGTACAGATAAATTTCACAGGATAAAGATATACCTTAATTGGAATGTTATGATTTAAGAATGCTAGTGAGCAAATTGTTGTAAGTTAAGGTTGTCTAAGATGCTCGATATACCTGTCAGTGATTCCCTTATAGGAGTGAGGATTTGATTGTATTTTTCTTAGAAGAGGGATGGGTTATGATATCTGCATTATATGAGAATACGTGACAGTATTCTACCTGCATACATGAAATCATACATTCTTTGCATAACATTTCATATTGTTTGACAGCATTTGATATACATCATATCACATGTATAGGCCCCACTTGATAGGATGAAACTGACAGGGGATATGATGAGCATAGGGACAACTTAAGAATGAGATGGAAATAGTGTGCTTAAGATTGTTTTCCATATTTGATGTGGCCATTATGAGTTATTGGTCATGTTAATTAGATTTGTTAGCACACCGACTCTCTTGATGTAGAATATTTTGGTAATGAGAATTGAATTTTTCGGTGACACCGGCAGTTGTCGAATTGGACCGATAGCGGACTCTGATTGAGCCAAAAATTTTTGTGCTAGCTATTTTCGATGTTTTAAGAATAATGAAATCATTTTTGAAGTGATTTGAAGTAAGGAAGAGAGAGAAATTGGATTGGGCCTTAAATGGCCTAAAATGGGCCTTAATGTTTAAGTGGACAAAGCCCACTCATTTAAACCCAATTTTGGCCCATCAAGAGGGTATATATAGAGCTAAAAATTTGGAGATTTGCTCCATAATTCTCCAGCTTCTTCTCCCTCTTATGGTGGCCGAACCACCTTCTTCTTCTCTCTCTTTTTGATTTTTTCTTCTTTCACTCCAAATCTCCCATAAACTCCAACATATAAGATGAAGTTCTCTCTCTCTAGGTCACCCTAGTGGCCTTAAGCAAGTGATTTAGGCAAGAAAAGACAAGAAATCAAGTGAAGAAAGGAAAAGAGGTAAGATGGAACTTAAGAAATTAAGTGATTTTAATTGGTTTTTTGGTATTCTCTTATAGTTTTTGAGGTGTAAAAGCTAATTATGAGCTTGGATTTTTTATTTAAGGACAAAAAATTGAGGTTTGGAAGGCTTGATGGGCTGACCAAGGTTGATGGTGAAGGAAGAAGAAAAGTTTGCAAGGGTAGAGCAAAAGAAAAGAGGTGTTTGGCACCCCTAAGCAAGGAAAAATTGTACGTGACTACAAAATCCTTTGATTTTCCTTTTAATTTGAAGTAATTCCTTTGATGTAATTAGGTTGAAAATTTGTAAAGTTGTTAATTAATGAAATTATGTTAGGATAAATGAAGATGAAAGAAGATGAAATGAAGACTTTAATGAAAGAAAATTTTTAAAATGAAAAATGTTGGTGGCCGAAAATGATAGGTAGAGAAAATAATGAGAAAAAAATGAAAAAAATAAATACGTGACTAATTTATCGAAATAAATTAGTCAATAAAAAATATTAAAAAAGTGAATGATTATAAAATAATTCGCTGACGAAATAAAAGTTTGCTTATCGAATAATTAAAAAGTTAGACAGAGAAGAATAAAAGAAAATTATGAATTATAATGTTATAATTCATAATTTATAATTTGTATAAAAGATTGAAAAGTCTAAGTATCTGAGTGAATTATCGAAGAATAATTCACAAAAGTGACTGAAAAACATAAAGTGAACAAAAGGACAAAAAGTTATTGAATAGTCAAAGGCACAAAAGAGTACATTTGATCAGAATATAGTGTATCAGTAAATAAAAGAAAGAAATTAAATATTTTTAAATGTTTAAAAATGATTGCAAATACAATTGATTATTTTGCCCTTAGCGATAAATAGGTATTGTTATTCTTGTTTAGGATATAATTGGCTAGCCATAGGGACACCTTTGTACCGCGGTGCAAGTCATGGCAACTTGCTTTACTATGGGTGGGATCTTTGATCTCCATAGCTTCAGTGAAAGTGTATCTATTTTCTGCTCTGTGAGACTTGATCTTCCGAGATCATTCTCTATCTATTCAGTGGGACCTTTGGGTCCAGTTCCGAGTATCCTTTTTAAGAATCCTATTATATTGCACTAGGGGCGCATCGAAATGAATAAATCAGTATTATTTAAATGAATTGAATATAAAAGTTATAATGAAAAATGATTCGTTTGGAAGAAAATGCAAAATTGAAATAAATCTGTAAAAGTTTCCGAAAAATATAATTAATAAGAAAAAGGATTTAAAAATGCATTTTGTTTTACATGAAATAGATAAATTTAATTAATTGGTATTTTTTTGTACCAATTAATAGTGGAAAAAGTGACAAGTTTGAAAAATAATAGTAATTTCCTATTTAAGTTAAAAAGTGATGATAATAACATTAAGTGAAACTTAATGCTTAAGTAATGTACTTCTGAAAGAAAAGTTAAATGAAAAATAAAACGATAAAAAGACACATAATTATTCAATGAAGAAAAAAATAAAAGACATAAATTTTAAAGCAAATATTTGAACATAAATAAATGTATAGAAGAAGGAAAGAGAATTTGACTGCAAAGTATCCCAAAATAGCTATATCACTTTGCAATAAAGCTTAAAAGCCTTTAAATAGTGAGGTATTTATTAGTTAAAAGTTAAAGTAAATTAAAAGAATAAATAGCGAGAAGTGTAATTAGAATACAGACTGAATAATTGAACAATAAATCAAGAATTAAAAATAGTTTATTTTGGTACTATTAAAGACACAAGTACCAATACACATCGCTAAATGAAATGGTAATTAAATTGTTGTGGGTAAAAGATAAGACGATAGTAATGATGAAGTAAAAGTTATAGTAAAGAATAACATAAAAGTAAAAGTAAATCTGATATCGTTTCGCCTAAGAGGCTAGTGTAAAAGTAAAGTTGAAAGTTTGAAAACCAAAGAACAGTGATTACCCAAAAATATGAGTTAATAATAAAACTAGTGTTGAATGAATAATAAGAAAATGATAAATGAAATAAGAATACTAGTAGCATAAATTACGAAATTATGTTTTATTTTGGAAAATTCTTGGATTAGTAGTCACCACTGGGCATATCTAGTGCTCAACACGTAGTGTTTACTACGTGTAGGTTTTGAAGTATTGTGGAAGCACAGTACATGGTGGATCCAGATCTGAAGAGAAGATTTTTGTATTAGTTTGAGTTATATTTTGGCATGTATATACTTAGTTAATTAAGGTAAAATACTGAATTGTGGTTTAACTGTATTTATGATTATTGATGGATGAGTATTTGATGTAAGCTCTTAGCATGAAGTTATTTTGTATATGTTTTAATTATTTACAAGTCTATCGTATGATTTTGGAATTAATGTAAAAGCATTTTAAGTGTTTTGAATTGTTTAGTGGAAAAAAAATTTACCGTTTTTGGCTAAGTTTCGTATCGAAAAGGACTGTTCCGAGAAGGGTGTGACATTTTATGGTATCAGAGCAAAGGTTTAAGCAGTTCTAAGATCGGAGTGGGATAAGGTTAAGTGATAGGTATGTCTGTATATACATGCCAATTATAAGTGGATAGGTGTTAACTAATCTGAAGGGTACTTGCTCCCCTGTCTGTATTAAAGTGAAAGAGTTAATGTTTGACTGAGATTGTTAAGTATGAAAAGAATGATTCTGCACAGTAAAGATGGTAGTGAGTGAGGATGGAAGCATTGCTGCTTGAGATCTCATAGGGGTTAAAGTAGGAAAAAGAAAAGTTGATTGACATTAAGTGTAAATGTGGGAATTTAAGTGTCGGTATGGATGAGAGACAGTTAAAAGAAGCACAAAATAAAGAGTATGATAGAAATAAAAGGAAATTGTATTTTGAATACAAATAAATTGCACAGGATAAGGAGATACGTTGATCGGATTGCCTTAGTTTAAGAATGCTAGTGAGCAAATTGTTATAAGTTAAGGTTGTTTATGATGCTCTATGTATCTGTCAGTGATTTCCTTATAGAAGTGGGGATTTGATTGTATTTCTCATAGTTTTGGGATGGACTATGATATCTGCATTATATGAGAATACTTGACAGTATTCTACCTGCATACATGAAATCATACATTCATTGCATAACATTTCATATTGTTTGACAGCAATTGATATGCATCATACCATATGTATAGGCCTTACTTGATAGGATGAAACTGACAGGAGATATGATGAGCATAGAGACAATCTAAGAATGAGACAAGAAATAATATACTTAAGAGTGTTTTCCATTTTGATGTGGCTATTGTGAGTTTTTGGTCATGTCAATTAAATTTGTTAGCACACCGACTCTTTTAATGAATCGATGTAAAGGATCATTCAACTTTGCTGAGGTCCATATTAGAGGATTTAAGCGCTCACTATCTGATATGTTTTAAGATGTTGAAGAAGTATAGTAAGTACTTGGGGTAATGAGAGTGTACTTAAATATGTGTGTCTGAAGAATAAGTATAACTGATTAATGATAATATTCTTGATTTTCAAGCTGTGAGAGCTAGTTTAAGTTTGGCTCCAGATGGGGCGTGTTTAACTGAAAAATAAGTGAAACTGATATTGTACAGCAGGTAAAGACAATAATTCTGAAAGAGAATGTTTATGTAGTAGTCATTGTGAGTAAATCAAAAGATTCTTACTGAAATCCACCAAGATTGTAATATTTTGCATTATGAAGGTTGTCAAATGTACCAGGATTAAAAGCTTAGTTCTGAAAGCCAGATTAAAAGTATAATGTGACAGATGTAAGTAATTGTTTGAATGTGTCAACGCATGGAAGTATAGCATTAAACTCATTTGGAAATTTCTTTGACTTATAATGATATTTATTTAGAAATGGAACAATGTGATTAAAGAATCTGTCATCGGATTATTTAAGTGTCAAAGACGAAGAATTGGTAATAATCTCAGTATCGGCATAGCGATTGACCCTTGACTAATGATCAGTCAGAGTGGATAATTCAGATATTGAAAAAAGGAATATGGTAAAGTGTATGAGATTGTGATAATGACTGTGATAAGTGATTATCTATAGTAGAATTCGACTCTTGTTAAGACAATGTCAGAAAGAAAATGTCGAATCTTTTATACTGAACTTAATGGAATGCAAATAAGTTAACAAGTCTTAATTTGATTCAAGATATGAAAGGAATCTACATTCGGAATGATATGTTTAGAAAATAGAGACTGATTAAGATTGGTTAGCTTTAAACGTAAGTGGGGTTCGTTGGCAAAGATATTTTTGGAACCAGCAAATGTAAAGGGAAGTTTGATAAAATGACAGTATAGTATCCTCTACTCTTTGATTTAAGTAAATTTTGAGGACGAAATTTCTTTTAGTAGGGGAGAATTGTAATGGCCTCAACACCGGATCAGCCGTGAATAGTGCTTTTCGGTAGTGAATAGTATTTTTTGGATCCGATAGGACATCCAAAAGTCAAAAATATTTTATTGGACCGTTGGAAAGTCATGGTCATAGTGAACTCAGGGTTGAAATTTGAAGTAAAATTGAGGTCAAATGAACCTCAAAAAGTCAAAAATACGAAAAAAATAGCGAGTCGATTTTCTTGGTAAAGGAGGAGACTTGATTTTGCATAAATAATTAAAAATAGTAAATGAACTCCAAATATTGCCAGATTTTGCATGCCTACATGAATTTTTATGTAGAATATTTTGGTAATGAGAATTAAATTTTTCGGTGACACCGGCAGTTGTAGAAATCTGACCGATAAGTTTGAATCAGACTAATAACGGACTCCGATTGAGTCAAAAATTTACGTGCTAGCTATTTTCGATGTTTTAAGAATAATGAAATAATTTTTGAAATAATTTAAAGTAAGGAAGAAAGAGAAATTGGATTGGACCTTAAATGGCCTAAAATGGGCCTTAACGTTGAAAGATTGAAAAACAAAGAACAATAATTACTAAAATATGAGTTAATAATGAAACTAATGTTGACTGAAGTAAAAGAAAATGATTAATGAGATAAGAATAAGAGTAGCATAATCTATGCAATTATGCTTTATTTAGGAAATTCTAGTATTAGTAGTCACCACTGAGCATATCTAGTGCTCAGCACGTAGTGTTTACGGCATACAGGTTATGAAGTGTTGCAGCAGCATATTGCATAGTGAAGCAAGATCGAGAATGAAGAGAGTGCTAAATTGAGTTGTATTATGGCATGTATATACTTAAAAAATTAAGGTACAAGATTTAACTATATTTTGATTTTTATTATTATGATTATTCATGGGTGAGTGTTCAATGAATATGATTGTATGAATGGTATTAGTATGTGATTAATTATTTAAATTGTTTCTGGATAAAAATTTTTTTTATCATTTTCGGCTAAGTTTCGTATCGGAAAGGACTGTTCCGTGAAGGGTGTGAAAAGGATACTAGATGATTTGATTCACAAGGAAGTAGAGGTATATGTGGATGACATGATGATCAAGTCAATTACCCGAGAAGGTCATTTTGAGGCACTAGAGAAGTTATTCCAAAGGATTGACAGGTGCAACCTTCACCTTAACCTAAAGAAGTGCATCTTTAGGGTTACCTCAGGTAAGTTTTTAGGGCATGTAGTGAATCAAAAAGGTATAAATGTAGATGCTGACAAGGTGAGAGCCATCAAGAAAATGCTAGTACCCTAAAAGAAGAAAGAGGTTAGAGGATTCTTGGGGAGAATTTAGTACATAAGTAGGTTTATAGCCAAGTTGACTTTGATTTGCGAGCTGATATTCAAGCTACTTAAGAAGGATCAACCAATGGTCTGAAATGAAGATTGTCAAAGAGCATTTGATACCATAAGGGAATATCTATTGCATCCACCAATATTGAGATTGCCTCAGGCAGGTAAGCCTCTGATTTTGTATTTGGTTATAGAGAATAGTTTAGTAGGGGCAATGATGGCTTAAAAGGATGACTTTGGAATTGAATATGCAGTATAATACCTCGATAAGAAATTTCTCCCTTATGAAGCAAAGTATATAGAAGTGTAGAATATTTGTCTAGTAGTTATATGGGCATCAAAGAAACTGAGACATTACTTTCATTCCTATAGGATACAAGGCAGTGGCTAAAGAGAATCCTCTTAGGTATTTGCAAGAAATGCCCTCATTTTTAGGAAAAATGGAAAGATGGTTAATTCTCCTACAAGAGTTCGATATAGAGTACATCACTAGGAAAACCATTAAAGGAAGAGTAGTAGCGGAGTTCCTAACTGATCAACCTTCAAAAAGAGAGGAGATAACTTATAAGTTTCCCAATAAGCACATTATAGCTATAAAAGTACAAGGTTGACAAATGTACTTTGATGGGATAGTGAACAATAAAGAAGTCAGAGTAGGTGTAATCTTAGTCACCCTAAAAGGAGAAAAAATGCCACTAGCCGAGAAACTGAGGTATAAGGCCATAACAATGAAGTTGAATAAGAAGCTTGCATCTTCAGGTTAAAAGCCTTATTAGCTATGGGGAAAAATTTGCATAAGTGTTTAAAGACTCATCTTTGGTAGTCTACCAAGTGAGGGGTGAATGGTCGGTTAAGAAAGAGCAATTATTGCCTTATCTTAAGTGCTTAAAAAGCTTTGAACAACCAATTCGAGCTTTGTACTTTTGGGTATGTGCCTAGAGAAGAGAACCAGCTAGCAGATGCCTTGGCCACCTTGGGATCAATATGGAATAATTTGAAAGGAATGAGTATGAAGGCTATACTAATTTTGAGTTCTGACAAGCCGTGCTTTGAGGATGAGCAGATTATGGAAACTTGAGGTATTTACCTGTTTTTAAGTTATATAACCTCACGTCACCATGGCCATTCACCGTATGGGGCATAGATATCATGGGTATAATCCATCCACCTACTTCGAATAGACACAGGTTCATTATGGTGGCCATTGATTACTTTGCCAAGTGGGTAAAAGCAAAATCTTTCAAAAAGATAGACGCAAGGGACATGGCTAAGTTTATTAAAAAGAATTTGATATACATATATAGCTTGCCACACCATATAGTGTCTAATAATAGGCTATAGTTCTCCAGTGAAACCAGCCAAATGCTCATTAGGTATGGACTTTAACATCATAAGTCTTCTCCTTATAGACCTCAAGCCAATGGAGAGGTTGAGGTAGCTAACAAGAATGTCAAAATGATTCTGGCCAAGATGGTTCAGACTTATAAAGATTGGGTTGATAAGCTACCCTTCACATTATGGGGTTACATAACCACAGCTAGAACTTCTCCATTTTCCTTAGTCTATGGATCAGAAGCAATATTACCAGTAGAAGTTAGGCATCAATCCTTAAGGGTAGTTTTGGAAGCTAAGATACTGAAAGCAAAATGGGCTAGATAGAGACTATCATAGCTCAACCTACTAGATGGCGATAAGATGAGGGCATATTATCACAATCAAGTCTATCAAAAGAGGCTTGCTCATTCATTAGGGAAAAAGGTCAAGAAGCATCCTTTAAAAGAGGGAGATCTAGTGTTCAAAAAAATGAGGTCGGGAATTTCAGATATTCGAGGCAAGTTTAGGCCCACATGGAAAGGACCTTTTGTGCTTAAGAAGTTGTTATCTAAGGGAGCTACCATTTTATTAGACAGTGATGGCAATGAGTTCGAAGAATTGATGGACATAAATAGATTGAAAAGATTCCATTGCTAAGACTAAAAAGAGAAAAAGCATCATGACATAAAATTAACTTGCATCAAGGTACGTGGCACTCAACCATGATAACCGAGTTATCCTTTGGAAACTAGTAGCCCGCAGGTCGAATCATTTCAGTCTATATACCTTGATACAACAATGATACAAAAGAAGTATTTTATGTTATTTTATAATGGATTTGCATACACAGAGCCTGTTTTCGAATATAAAAAAAGTCATATGCATATATATAAGATAATGTTCATTTTAGCGGTTTTTTTATATGCTTTTGATTTTATTTATGAGAAGAGAACAATAGTACAGTCAACAAAAAAAGATCCCAAAAATTAAATAAAATGGATCTAACAACCTGAAAAAAGGCAAAATACCCAAGGCAACTGCATCAAGGAATACAGAACTAAAAGGCTGAGTCCCAAAAAAGCGAGATCATAAATAGAAAAACTAGAAAAATAAACAAAGTTTAAAACTGTCAAAGTAAAATAACAACTCAAAACCTGACAGTGGAGAGACCCCCCAAATAGCAACAACCCACAAAGAGCACAAGGACAGATCAGAAATGAAGACAACTATCAGCCTTTGTCAAAATAGCTAGCTGGAGAAAGAAAAAACAGACAGCAAAGCTAAGCAAGTTAGGCGAGAGCAATATAAGAAGAGAAAACAACACAGAAGACCATATAAGATCAAGTAAAGGATCAGCCTTCTATTTCTAAAAAAATAAGAATTGACAAAATGCTTAGAATATAATATACCTGAATCGTATGGTATATACAATAGAATCAGCTAGCCTCCTTGAAGGAAAAGTTGTTCCACCTTAAAAGCAATACAGTAAGTAAAAAACTATCAACTATATTTAGTAACCCAATAATGATTCAATACAGTAAGTAAAATCTTCAACATAATTGTGGATGGCATGAGATTCCCTCACCTATTAAGAGAAGTGATACTGAATGTGGTGGAAGTTCTTTTTCTATAAATGTGGCTGGATTGGAAAGACAACAGTAGATGCAAATTCCAGTTTATTTTGTGAAAGTGAAACCAGAATTGCACTGCATAAAGCAATGACTGAGTTAGACGTCCTTACCCATTATGTTATGCAATAATACATATATTGTTGACACTTCAACAAATCAGAGTGAATTTGACATAAACAAGTCTAAACAATCTATTACCCTCATATGTAAATATTTCAATTTTTTATGAATTTTAAATTTTGACAGCAAATAGAAAAGGATACACACAGATGTGAGCTTGAGCAAGATATTAACATTCAAGACAAAATGATCATATACAGCAAACATCTTTCCAGGATTTTTCATACCTGTTACAATGGTAGCTGGTAACTACAAGAGTAAGAAGTCAAAAATTGATAATATTGATGCCTTCAAACACAAAACATCACAGGTAATGACACTTAAGTTGCATTATATTATTTCGCAAGTCAAGAAGCAACATATAAGGCCATATGGTCCTCACTTATAAATTTATAACAGATATAGAACATAAGATTGAACATAGGATTTTCCTCTTATTATTTCCCCACATATTTCTAGCAACCAAATGCTATAATTATCCAAAAAAAAAAAATAAAAAAAAGCAAAGAAAAAGAAAGGATGGAAGTACAAAAAAAAAATAGAATAGAAATAATAATATCTAACTAAAGCAGCAATTGAAGACCATAAGCTGTCATTAATTAACAATCATATCAAAAATGATCCGAAGATTGGAAACTTGTTCATTCAATAAACATTATCTTAGTCAAAGAGAAAGCGATGCTGGAACATGAAACAAACAATCAATATCCTTTATGATTGCTTACAAAAATTTGTAACCAGGAAGGATAAACCTGAAGTCCAATTGTCAAACTTAAGAGATCAATAGGGGTTTTTCCTAATCAATCAATTTCCACTCCCAGCACCAACAATTTTATTGTTTATTACAGCTGTTAAAACCTAAACTATAAATAGACAATACAAGAACTCTTTAGCACAAGTTCAAAAAACATAAATGCAAATATGGCATAAACTATCCACAAGAACTCTGTTGCATATGACTTCCTCTTCATCTTTGTAATCTCTCATTTATGTTTAAATATTAAAATAAATGTACAGTCCCTAGAGAATTCCATTTATAATGTATAGCAACTGCAAGATGGAACGTAAAACATGTTACAATAATTAATTTAACTACTTGTCTAAGTCACAGGACATGAAATATTTACTTCAGAACACCAACATTACACCAACTCTCAAACACACATGTAATTCAGAAAGGAAGAAGAAAACTGAAATATAGAATACAAAATGCTTGTAAGATTGAACCACAATATTTGTCACTAATTTCACCTGTAGCAGATAAATGTAACAAACAAAGCCATTAAATAAAGTAGCTAATAATTAAGGTTCCCTTGTACTGAAAATCCATAAATGAAAAATCTTAAATAGTACTCTCCTTTATAAGTCACATGTAGCTACCCTCAACATTCAAGTAGATAATGTTTACTAAAGCATCAATCATAAGAAAAATTGATGTTAAAAACTGCACTGCACCTTTTCAAAGCCCAACAATAAAGAACCAAATAAATAAACAACATTGTTACTAAAGCATTGCAATTAATGCCTATGTAATATGTTTTTATTTGTGTTTAAATTTTGATTCAAATACTCTAATAAAATCTTTTACCTAATCCTCATCTTTAGATAAAAATGCCTAAGAAATGGTTGACATGTACAAAAAGCAGCATGCAGTGATCAAATATAATATAAATTACCATTTATATGTATATCTTAGAATCACTTATCAGTTCACATTATGCCATTACATAACTTACCAAATATAGAAATTGAGAGTATTGTGCATATAATATTGGCAACACCTGTCTAAAGATGGGGAACTTGAAGGAGTAAGAAACTCTTGCATTTATACAATTCAATGAAGCAAGAGCTCTTATGTAAGGTTTTATTTCTTTGCAACAACACAGACAAAATGAAAATCTAAACAACATTAAAAGTAGAAAGAAGAAAGGAAGACTTCACCTGATAAGTTAATAAGAGAAAATCTTCAGATTTGAGCCATGTTCAAGAGATGGAGAGCTCTAATTTAAATCATAAATTTCAAACAATTAGAAACAAACTTATAAATTAGAAGAAATTGAAATAAGAAAAATCGATTTCTGGTAGCCTAATAAATTAGGTGACTTGCATTAGTAATACACTAATTAAAAGGCTCCTAATCAAGACACCGAATGTTATATCACACTTCTACAGATGTGGATGCGCATCATCACCATCTATATCCAAATAAATATAGTAAAAAAATTTATAAAAAGCATATTATTACATTATATTAAATTACTAGACATTTACTTTTATATACATTGAATTTAAATAAAAAACTGTATAAAACAAATAAATCATCTTTACATTATTAAGTAAATTTAAGTGTTAAAAGAAAGAAGCTATCACTGGCAGTAACTATTAATCCAATAACGATGCCTATAAAAATGAGTGAATTCCATACTGGTTTAGCAATCAAGTCACACTAACAAGATTTTCACTTAATTGCACAGCTTACATTCACAATTTAAAGAGGAATTACCTTGCGAGAATGTTGAATAACATACATTAAAAATATGCACACTAATACAAAATTTTCATTAAAGCAAATGAACAAACAGGTGATGTATATGAATATAAACTGAACTTTTAATAGCAAGTTTATCAATCATATGCCTCTATTCTGTCTAAAACTCAAAATTTACAAGTCAATTGCCTTCAATTTCGAACCCACATCAGATTCACAAGAAGAACAATGGAAAAAATTAAGGTTAAACAACTTAAAAATTAGAATTGAACAGTAAAGATATATACTTGAACTAGCTAAAATGGATAAAACAAACTAAGAAATGTTTTGAGAAAAAAAAGGAGAGCCCGTCTGTGGCGAGTTGCAGCAATCTAATGCCTTAAAAAAATGGAAGAATCGTACCCGAAATAGCCCATCTGTGGCGAGTTGCAGTAAGTCGATGCCGTCTGTGAGGGAGGAGATGAGTCTGCCGTCGACTTCTTTACTAAAGAGAGAGACAGAGGGGCGACTGTGTGTGAGGGAGGAGATGTCTACCGTCAACTGCTTCGTTAGAGAGATAGAGAGAGGGACGGCGGTGTGTGAGGGAAGAGATGAAAATCTAGGGTTTTCCCAACTTATAGTTCTAACAAAGGTAAAAGTACTTAAATGCCCCTAATTTAGCAACAAAATCATTATTCCGTTGCTATTTTTGCAACCAAATTAAATTCGGTTGCTATTTAGCAACGAAATTTAATTTTCGTTGCTATTTTAGCAACCGAAATAAATTTTCGTTGCTAAATAGCATATTTTTCGTTGAAAGTGAAATTTAGCAACGAAATTTTTTTCTGTTGCTAAATTAGCAGCGAAATTTAAATTCCGTTGCTATTTTTCGTCCCAAATTTTATTCGCCATTTTTTGCCGCCTTAATTAGCAACGAAATACAAATTCTGTTGCTAATTTTCGTTGCTAAATAATAGCGCCATAAATTTCCTCCACTTTTAATAACGGAAGCTAGCCAAATTTTTTTCGGTTGCTAATTTTATAAAATTCAACCAATTTTAGCAACGGAAACTATATTCCGTTGCTAAATAGAAACGAAATTGTGTTTCCGTTGCTAAATTAGCAACAAAATTAATTCCGTTGCTATTTCAAGATTTTCTTGTAGTGATGCATGATCATTCTTTATTCATATCTATATATTCCCATATGCTTATGTTATCTCAAATAAGCAATACACATGCTTATATAATATTAATCATACACATGCTTTCTCTTAAAAAAATAAATATTGTTGACATACCTGATCTTGTCATTCCCATAACATGCTTCATTATTTAATCATACCTATTGCTTTACAATATGATATCATCACATACTCCATGTACTTATCTCTCTCTTATGTTCATTTATATAATAAAGATGCTCTAAAACATTCAAGAAGGTCTAAATAAGCTTTACTATCATTTTGAGACATTTTGGTAAATTTTATGTGAAACAAGGGAGCCATGACATGCATTCTGCACAGTATTAGATTTCAAATTTCATTTTGTTACCAATTTTAAAAATAAAAAACATCATTTTTAGGCCAAGTGCTCTCAATAAAACTTATTCCCCTATGTTTCTATTTTTCATAACATTTAAAATCATCTTAATATCGTCTCTCTAACTCAAGTTATTGGAAAATCACTAAGGACTGCTCCAATGACTCGTCAAAAGAAAAAGGGACATTGTTTTGGGCCATTTGAGGACCTTAGAGGCAAAATGTCATTTTGGCTATTTCTATAACATTTGTAGGCACAAATATCCCGATTCTAACCCAACAAGAATCATGAAATTTGAAGTTAAGAAACTTAACTTAGGATCAAAATAGTAACTGAAGGTCTATCCGAATTCTGGACAACCCTTTCACATTAATGCCTAAAATCTTAATTCCTTTAAATGCAACTTCATTTGATGATCTACATATGCATGACCTTCCATTCTCAATATCTACCTCATCAATATAAAAACATGCAAGATCAAAATAATTTCCATGCCTTATAATTGAAAGATATTACATATATGCAAATTATTTTCAAAGTTCAAATTCCATACCTCTATTAAAATCTACTCTTCTTACTTAATCAAAATGCCTTTGCTCTTTCCTTTACTTGTCCAATTTCTTAGCAATTCACAAGATCTTAGTCAACAAAATCTTAACACAATTGACTTAGAAGAAGATGAAGAAGAAAATGGCAAAAAATCTGCCCTCTCCTCACAAGAAGACCCCTTTTAATTTAGACAATAGTGGGCAAATATCCCACTAAGTCCTTGCATGCCAAACTCTCTTAATTAGTTACCTTACCATAAGTCCATTATACACATTGACCTAGCATACTTCTTCAATTTCAGCATTTACCCCAAAACTTATTTTCAATTCCATTAATTCATCCCAAACTCAAATTAAATAGTAAAATTACCATTTACCACATGTAGGAAATTTACTTCAATTTTCTATTACCATAATATAAAGCTTAGTTCAATCTTAATTACACACTTATATATATCACAACGTAACTTGACTTTGTCACCTTCAATCTCATAAAATTATAAATTCACAAAGTCTCACTTATCAATAATTCATCTAATTAAAAATAATTAGATATCAATACCTTGATGATGCCCTTAAATTCTACTAGGGCCTATTTAAGGTCCTTTATATATATATTATTTTTATGTCTTCAATTTTTTTTTATTTCTCTCTAAAATTTACATAAAATAATACTTTAAAATATATTTAAATTATATTTTTATTTTTATACTTGAATTTTTTATATTTTCTTATAAAATTTATAGAAGACTTTAAACTAAATTTATATTATGTCATTCTCTTTAATTAAATAGTAATATTTATATATAGTATCCGATTAACTTTTATATATGTTATTTTTTTTATCATATATTGGTGTTCATATTTTACTTAATAGCATTTAATTGCATTTTTTTATATTTTAGAGCTTATGTTATAACATTTAATATTATCCAAAATTTTATTTGACTTAGAATCAAACATATTAATCTCAAACAAATATCAAATCTATTTTATAATATTAGCTATTAAATTATAAAATATGAATTTTGTATAATAAATTATATTTGTTTCATAATTTTTATATTAAATTATTTTACATATTTAAAATTGAATTGAAATTTGTAGAATTTTTTTTTAATTTTATGTTATAAATTTTAATGGTTAATCGAAAAATATTGGTTAACCAAACCAAAAAACCAAAACTGATGGACTGATTAACCGAATATAACTGACTAATTAAAGGTTAGTAATTTTAAAAAACTTATATTAATGTACTGATTAATTTTTTTTCTCATGAATTGGTTAATCGGTCTATACTCACCTCTATGTCCCATGAACTGCACAAACATACTATTGCATTTTCTTTTGTTTTCATTTTTGTAGGGGATCCAAAAGCTCCATGATCGAGATAAATGACTCCAAAAAGTTCTAGATGTGAAAAATCAGAAAATTCGAAAAAAAACCAAACACAATAAATTTCAAGGAGTATTTTTAGTTTTCGGTAAAAAAATAGTGCACATAAATAAATAATGTAAATAAAATAGTTGGGCATGTAAAAAATGTAAATAAATTGAGTAAATAAATAGTGCAAATAAAATAAGTGGGTAAGTATGTAAATAATAACAAATAAAAGGGTCTTTGTGTAAATAGTGTAAATGAGAAATAAAAATAAGAAGCAAAAATTGAAAAAGAAAAGAAAAAGGGTATAATTGTCAAAAAGCAGCGAGGGACGGGATGTCCTATACACCCGTTAGAAAATTTGAAATATAAGGGCTTTTCTCATTCCTTTCTGCTTCATTTCCTTGTAATTGCCATTTTTTCCGATGCTTCAAGCTTTTCTCTTGGTTTTTTGAGTTTTCTTCTTCATTTGCGGTCCGTTTCATAAGCCGTTTGTGCCTATAATCCTTTGGAAGCGGCGCACACTTCAGGGAATGCTCTATTTTCATTTTTTTGCTTTTTCTTTTGCCTTTTGTTTGCTTCATAAAATGCCTCAAAGGACTGCACGTGCGACCTTGCCTCATCTTGCACCAGTATACATGACACCCGAGCAGGCAGTCAGATATCAAGCCCTACTATAGGTCCAATTTAGTTTCGGCTGCTTTATGTCTAGGTAATTTCTACAGGAGATTGGGCTACTGAAGGAGGTAGATCGACTCCTTACACGTCGTAGAGTTACTAAGGCTATAGGCCTCCCGATCGGACTTGATGTGGTCACGCGCAAAAAAATGATGGATCATGGTAAATAGAGAGCATTGACACTCCCGGGGGCCAGATATAAGTCAGATATAGCAAAGAGTACTATGCTGGCCACCAAGGTTTACAAATACATTTAGAGAGTGCTATCTACCTCCTACTTAGGACGCACAAGGAGTTTGAAGTCAGTGAACACCGCCGACGTCACTAGCCCTTGGGGATATGGGAGCGTAGGTGTATTGACATCACCCATGAGATTATCACCTTACTAATCAGGGTATCCACTCAATCCACCACACAAATCTGCATGGGAGGAGTCATTACTCACTTGCTGATATCACTAAGGGCAGATGAAAGAAAATTTGGCAACCCTATTTCAGAGGGCATATATATTGGTTTACAAGTTGCGATCACTATGAAGATGGTGGAGGCCATTGAGGAGCGTAAGGGGAAGTACAGGTTGTCAACTGTCGCCAAGACCAGGTTGAGATACGGCATGGGACCCATAGTGTCAGATGCACTCACAGAGGGAGGCGAGCAAGGCCAGCCACAATAAGAGGCACCAGTAGCTCTACAGGCACCCCTAGCACAACCACCTCTATAGGAGGATCAGATAGATGAGCCTCATGAGCCACAACAGCATTAGGGAGTAGGAGATAATTCTAATTATGAGTTTGATATGAAGATAGACCTATAGGCCATTTTGGATGGATCACCATAGCCATCAGCTCATCCTCAATCGCCTTTTAGACACTAGTGGTAACCTGCTAAGAAGATGGGAAGGTTTTCTCCCTATGGGCATCCAAGAGCATCCATATCTTTAGCTCCTCCACCTTATAGATACCCAGGATCCTTTACATCGATTGCTTCGCCACCACCAGTGCATCTATGGACATCTTTATCTATGGCACCACCTTTACATACATCTTCAACCCTTTCACCTGGTGACATCTCCAGTAGGTTGGCATCGATATAGAAGGCTATCACATGCCAAGATTAGACATTACAATAGTGCAGTCCTTACAAGCATTACCAGTGATAGTGCAATCTCTGTAGATAGAGTTACGAGGTATCAAGGTTGATTTAATGACTGCAGGATAGAGATTTGAGGCAACCCTACAGTTAGTCGATGAGTCTCTTATCCAGATTAGGGAGCAGGGCACTCGTATTGAGTCAGAGGTCCCTAGAGGCAAACAAGCTGTGATTGAGACATATGAGGAATTGAAGAGATATATAAGTTATCTGAGAGGCGACCTAATGCATTATCTTGAGCAGCATTCCAAAGCAGTCATCAAGGTTGGCCAGGGATCAGAGTGGCTAGCATAGGTGATTGAACAGATCCTAAGCCCTTGACAACAGCATTGCTTAGGTTCTTGTTCAAATTCAAGCAGGGTGAGGAGCAGTTGCCAATAGCACCACAGGTTATAACACCAGCCAAACCCCCTAGGCCTTTAGCCTTCAGACCTCCATCCAGGATAGCCTACCACAGTGGACTAGGGCCTTTGTAGTGATTTATTATTTTGTATTCAGGGAGTTTTAAAACTTTGTCTAAATATTTTTTATGTGCATAAAAATATAACTTGTATTTAAAACTATGCATTTATTTTATTTTATGCTCTATTTTGTTCATATTTATTATGCCTGATAGAAAAGAAAAAAGGAATGAATGAATGAATGAAAAAGAGATGCCATGAGATTAACAAGAAAACATGTAATTAATGTGCAATGACATGACAAAAACTGCGAACATGAAACAAAAAGAAAATAAACATGTAAATTTAATAGGTGCCTAAGATCCCCACCAAGAGTCCGTTCGTAATGGCCTCAATACCGGATCAGCCGTGAACAGTACTTCCTGATAGTGAATAGTGCTTTTCGAGCACGAAAGGACACCTGAAAGTCAAAATATTTTATTGGACCATCAGAAAGTACGGATCATGGTGAGTCCGGGGTTGAAATTTGAAGTGAAATTGAGGTCAAATGGGCCTCTAAATGTCAAAAATACGCAAAAGGTAGCAAGTCAATTTTCCTAGTAGGGAAGATGACTTGATTTTGCATAAATTATTAAAAATAGTAAACGAACTCCGAAAATTTCCAAATTTTGTATGCCTACATAAATTTTTATGTAGAATATTTTAGTGATGAGAATGGAATTTTTCGGTGACACCGGCAGTTGTCGAATTAGATTGATAAGTTTGAATCGGATCGATAACGGACTCCGATTGAGCCAAAAATTTATGTGCTAGCTATTTTTGATGTGATAAGAGTGATGGAATTATTTTTGGAGTAATTTGATGGATGAAAGAGAGAGAAAATTGATTGGGCTTTTAGGGGCCTAAAATGGGCCTTTAGAATTAAATAGGCTAAGCCATTTGTTTGGCCCAATTTTGAGCCCATGGAAGGAGTATAAAAGAGTGAAAAATCTAGAGAAATCTCCAAAAAAATCACAGCAGCCTCCTCCCTCTCTTGGCCGAACTAACCTTCCTCTCTCTCTCTCTCTCATTTGCTTCTTAATCACTCAAAATTCTCCATAAATTCCAACTTGAGAATTGTAGTCCCATCTCTTTTGATCACCAAAATATCTTTTATTATTTGATTTGAGCTAAGGAAGTGAAAAAATCAAGTGGAGAAAGTAATAGAGGTAAGTTGGAACTTGAGAATTTTAGTGTTTTAATTTGATTTTTTAATGTGCTTCCATAGATTTTGAGGTGTAAATTGTGATTATGAGCTTGGATTTTGCATTTGAGAACAAAAAAAATAAGGATATCTAAGGATTTAGGTGGTGAAGAAGGGGAAGGTATTTCAAAGAGCAAAGACAAGGAAAAGTAGGCTTAAGCTTCCTATTCAAGAAAAAATATAAGTGACTAATTAATCTTTATATTTTCTAAGTTTATAAATTTTTTTCAATTATGTAATTAGGATAAAAATTTTAAAAGTCATTAATGATGAAATTTATTTAGGGTAATTAAAATTAAACTAGAGAAAACATGAATGAAAAGCTAAAATGGAAGAAAGAAATTTTTTAGGAAGAATTTAGTGATGGTCGAATTGTTTAGTAGGGGAAAGTAATGGAATTTTTGCATGAAAATAATATTTGTTAGCCTAAATTAATTGTAGACATGATAATTGGTGTTTATGAATTTTTATTGAATAATTGAAATTTATTTTAGAATTTTCAAGCCCATTTAATGTGTATGTATATAATGAAAATTGTGAAATATTGTGAAATAATGGATTATTTTAGTAAAAAAATGACAATAAATAATAAATAATGTGTAAATAAATTTTACTGGAATTTAATTGGAATTATTAGTAATTTATTGAAGTTTTAATGTTAATATGTGTATTGAAAATAATTGAATTATTAGTGAATCATTACATAAAAATGCTGAAAAGGTAAATTTATATGAAATTAAATTATAATTAATGAAAAAGAAATAAAAAGTCAACTGATGAATTTTTTGGGAATTGAAAAGATTAATAAAGTAATTGTAACTGTGCCTTAGAACTAGTCTGATAGTAAAAACTAGTTCTGGATATAGTTGGCTAGCCATTAGGAACACCCTTTACCGCGGTGCAAGTCATGGCAACTTGCTTTGCTATGGGCATGATCTTTGATCTTCATAACTTAAGTGTAAAGTGAAAGTAAAAAGTACAGTGTTATGAAAATGGTTCATTGGGAATCATTTCTATTTTAGTGGGGCTCATGAGGTCCATGTTTCGTGTATCTGGTCTGAGATTTTCTGTCGGGTCAGTACTGGGGGCATAATAGAAATAAATTGATAAAAAAGTGAAAAAACAATGAAAAGTATGAATAAATAGTGAAAAGGGACTAAAATGAAAGGAAAATAAAGTTTAGGGGCAAAATAGTAATTTTTTCCAAAAGTGTGAAAAATAAGTAAATTAAGTAAGAAATGCTTAAATAAAGATAAAATAGTTAGATAATAGTAAAATTGCCTAAAAAAGTAAATTTTATAGTCAGTGAGGATTAAAATGTAATTTTACATATAAATGTCAAAATAAGTATATAAAAATATAAAACGCTTCAACTATTAGTTTAAAGATCATAAATAAGCTTTTAATGGCAAAAGTATAATCATATGATTGAAATGAATGATCTTATAGAAAAGGTTAAATTAATGTTTTTAATAGGAAATTAAATGATTTTATGAATATTTTTGTATATGTTAGTACCTAAGAATAATGATAATAATGTTAGGAAATGTATCGATTTCTAGTCACCACTGAGCATGTTGAGTGCTCAGCGTATAGTTTTTACTGCGCACAGGTAAGCAGGAGCAGAAGCAGGAATGCACTTTACAAGATTTCTTTTAAGAGCTCTTGTTGTATAAATTTTGGCATGTATATAAACTTTACTTTGGATATGTAATGTTAAACTCAAGTTATTTTAGTAAGCTGTATTTTGGTTATGAAAGAGATGGAATGAATGGTTAGTATTATTGATTATTGTGCATCTGAGAGGCTGTGTGATTGTCTGCGTTTCAGGGGGCTTGTGCTATGTATAGCTGTTATATTGCAAAAATTTTATTAAATGCATAGTAACTTGGACAGTTATAGGTTATCGATAAATTGTTAGTAACTTAAGTAAAAGTATGGTATTGTAATGTAAAGAATAAGTTGGAAAAAAATTTTTGGTCTTTGGTACATCGGTGCAATGTTAGTAGTGATAAGGGTGTTACACCGTCATCCTCGATTCGTTGTTTTAGACGAGCAATTTTCCTCATCAGGTAACTTTGACAAAGGCCTCCTCAAGACCCAATGCTTACAGTTGCCCCCAACTTTGGAGAGACTAGTGCACGCAGGAGTCTAGATGAACCAAAGTTTAGAGTAGGAGAGAGAGACTTACCTGAGGAGGTGGTCTCCCTACTTGCTTCTTAAGAAGGCTTGGTTGGTGAACAATGCCAGTCTGTGGCATGTCCCTTGGTTCATAGGTGATTCTACTTCTGCGGCTATACCCTTAACCTGAAGGCGATCCTATTCTGTGACTATATGTTAAGGCGATCCCACTATATGGCTATACCTCGAGACGATCCCACTCTATGGCTATACCTTGATTTGAAGGCGATCCCACTATGTGGCTATACCTTGAGGCGATCCCACTCTGTGGCTATACCTTGAGGTGATCCCACTCTGTTGGCTATACCTTATTTGTAAAAATTTACGAGTATTTTGTGGGTATGTTGGGGTAGCTTGAATTTGAAGTTAACTCTCATAACCACTTGCCTCCTGCAGTAGAAGGAGTGTCGTCGCTGGCGACACTTATGAGGCTGTACCGGTTCATGCTATGTAGCTAACTGAATCTAGCTTGTCCTGCATTTGCAGTGTTGAAAAGGTTAGATTGGAATTTGTTGCCCCTGGTCTCATTCATTAATATGCTTACTTATGTTCATTTTTACATGCATTTTTCTTGTGCCTACTTTCCCTTCTATAGTATTATCATTTTTTATATGCATTCTCTTTTAGCAGTATGATATACAAAGTCCTAGCATTACAACATACACTTCATTGATGATCAATCAATTTATCTTGTGATGTGCATTTTAGTACAAGACATGCTTGACCTGTTAATATCAAATAACAACGGTTTATAATACAAGGCGCCCTAATAATGACAATTAATATCAACCCAACAAACAAATGAAAGTTTTAAACAAGTTCATGATAATAACCCTGGCAAATTTAGAGAAACATCCACTGTAGGAAAAAACAAATGTCCACAATGCAGTAACAACAAAAAGAAAACAATATAAACATCCATAATAATCATCCCAATCTTAAAATGTGTGTGAGAACTGTGTAATATATATATAAAATGTATGCAGATAGAAAATCATAAGCTCCCTGAACCTCGAAAACTCAGTGCAGGCCATAATCTATGGGGCCTTCTGATGGAGAACAAGATCAGGAATGACACGATGGCTAAGCTATAATAGGATGCAGGAACTCATTGAGATATCTTGCAAAGGCGGTTTTATATCTCCCCGGATGCTAGCCAAATCATTTGTATGCATAGCAATGCGGCCTGCAACCGTCCCATCTATACCGATCACATAAGCCCTGAGGTCAGAGTCTAGCTTGTTAATTTTCTTCTCAAGCTCCATCTCTGGCTCCCTTGATAACATCTTTGCTAGTCAAGAAGGCAGTCTCTAAAGCTGTGAGGCGATCTATGCCTTTTGCTCACTCTTGTCCACATTTTAGACCCCCGTCCTCTGTCTTGTTCAGATCGGCTATAAACCGCCGCTGCAAGGCATCAAATCATCAAACCTGTTCAGGTAGGCATCATTCTGCTTACTCTGCTCCTAGCGTATCACTTGTATATCCACAGCCATGGTAGTCTGAGCCACAGTCAAAACCTGTATACCCTGTAAAATAGCATCCATAGGGCAGTCTACTAAGGTGGAGGCAGTGCTGAGGATGAAGATGCACCAAGGTGACCATAAGACCTAGGAGGTAGATCCTGGTGGAAGGTAGGGAACTCCCATAAGGGTGGAGGTACAACTGTCTCCTGTCGGGCCTCCCTCTACAAAGTAGTCTATGAAAGGGATTTCTTCTTCCTCCCTAAACCCTGGTCCTAAGACATCCTCTATCCGTTGATCATCATCTGGCTCCTGCTGAGGTGGAGGCGTCAGTGGTCTACGACCATGTCTCACCCTGCCTAGCTGGTGAGCAACATCCATCTCCTCGGAGGTCATCAGCAAGATCCCATCTACAGCACGCAGCATCCTTCCTGGCCAGGCGAATGTCATATGCGGTCTCCCTGTCTAAATATACACCCTCTCCTGCAGATGGTCCCATGTACGCCTCTAACATCCCCTCTGCTAGTAACAACCTGGTGACCAAACCTCCAACAGATGTGGCCTCACCCGGATGGCACTAGCTAGTGCGGATATGCTCTAAAATAGCGTGGCTCAGGTCTATTGGCCTTCCTACTACCATGCCCCATAATCCGTATATCTCTGCCACCATAAGGGAACCAGGATTGCCCGGCTACCTAGATATGAGCAAGAATGAATACTGTGCAGGTAGCGTAGCAACTGTGATCTCAATAGTGTAGATTTCGCTGTCCGTCTCACATATGGGACCTTAGACCGTGCAATCTCCGCCCACATCTCTGCCAAGGCTCATCTCTTAGGTCTCACTACTCCCTTGCGTAGTAATCCCAGGATCTGTGCAAAGCGCCTGCGGGTCATTGATACTGTCTGGCCATGAATATGGTAGGCAATGACCCCCTTCCTCATTGTCTTCCCTCTGGTTTCCCAAATATTGTAATGTAGCCAAAAACTATCTAGTCGAACCTCTAGGTATGTCCTATATGCCCCTTTATAAAAATATGTCCACCCGGCCTGGACTATCAGGGTATCTGCCTCATCTATCAGCCTTAACTGTGTTAATAAATGCCTCAACATGAATCGACTAGGCAATTTGCAGGTCCTTCCTAGAGTACGATATAGGTTTCCCTGCTCCGGTGTCATCCATATCGGCTACTGGGGATCCATTCCTGCATATTTCGAAATCACATAGTCAATTTATCTTACAATCCTTAAATAGACCGCTTAAGCGTCACAATAACTTGTGCCTAAATTTTAGCAACATGACGGCTTAGAAAAACTAGGCCCAATCCTGCATAAAACTCAATCACAAAGCTATATTGGCTAAGTAACCTTTTATTTCTCCTAACCCACCACCGGGTTTCTAGCAATCATGCAAAAACTACTCATAAAAATAATGTGTATACACTGACCCAAGTGAGCTGTATATTAACAAAATCATCACTCGCACACATGCATATTGATATACAAATCATATATAAATCATGCCTATATTCTTATTGTTATTAACATGCACATTCTTAATGACTCATGTCCTTACCCCTTCTTTTTCTATCGCCACTTATGAATCACATTCACATGCCAATATGCCATTGTCACCAACATACATTTCTTATGCAAATGACTAACATACACTATTACTACTTGCAGAGTTTACACCCTAGGCTAAATAAATAAATAATGACATTAAAAAAATGATTATTGCATACTAGCTTGCACTACCTACGATATTCATGTGCTGACATTATATGTACATGCTTCATCATTCATTTGTTTTTTTGTACAATGTGCACATACAGCCTACCATTTTCTACCAAGCAAAGGTAATGCTATATGAATCAAGCAAATATTCCCAGACTTATGAAATCAACTAAATTTCACTAACATAGCTTTGCATATTTTCTCAATTTTTTCAAAACAAAATTGAAAATAAACACCAGCAACACATCATATATACTCACAACAGTCTATATCAACAAGAATACAACAATCCACATCTGTTTGAATCATGAAAACAAGGATGGAGGGGATAGTTACATACCTCTTTGAAAAACAAGAGAACCTTGATGAAAACTCACAAAATAGGACTCTAAACATGTGTAATGAGAAGCCCAATCAATGTACCAGATTAGAATAAAAAACAATGCTTATACAGTGAGAAAATTGCAAAAAACTAAGGGATACCATTTGGAATCGTCAGAGAGAAGAAGAAAGAAGAAAGAAAGAAGAAGAAGGAAAGAAGAAACCATTATTTTATTACTTTTAAGGAGTGTACGAGCGTGCCTTAGTGGTGTACGACCGTACCATTCAGTGCAAGGGCATGCCCTGGCGGTGCAAATGCATGCACTCCAAAAAATCCAATTTTTGAAATTTCTTTGCGTATGAAACATTCCCATGCATGCAAAATGCTACGTGAATAACACTTTTGCATAGGTTTTGACCCAAATTCATGCAAAATAACCTAAAAAAACAAAATTTTTCTTAAGTGGTAATTTTAAAAGCATAAAATATAATTTATTGACCTAATTAAACAAATCTACATATATACATACTCATTGTCTTTTACAACTTATTTAAACACCTTCGCTATTACCTGATTTATTTTTTGTACATTTGAGTCATAATTAACACTAGTTAAGTATTTACACACTTTTTTTTACCTTGCTGCCCTTTTTCTATTTCTTTTGCTTTCCTTTTGCACATGTTTTAGGTACATCTTTCGCCACACATGAAGGATTTGATAAGGTTTATTTCCTTTGGAATGTGAGCCATCTTGGTTTTATGAATTATGGATGAACATCTGCAAAAAACCATGCTGAAAATATGCATGTTGTAGATTAGATTTATGCAGGATAAGGTGTGTGCCATGCAAAATGGTTTTTACTATTCATTTTCACTAGGTGGTAACTGGGCCTCATGTACTGGTGTGCACTCTGAGTTTACGGCCGTACAACTCAACTTATAAGTAACCCTTCCAGATTTTTAGCTATCCTTGTTCCCCACTTTGAATGTTCCCCAATTCTACTTACTCCTTTGCACTTGTAAACTCTTGCTTTTATCTCATGTCACTTTGTATCTTTTGTTTTAGCAAAAATGACTCCTTTCACCGAACATCTTGCCTTGATGCTTGATGACCATTCAACTTGGGACAACCCATCTTGTCCCCTTATTCTAACTTAAAGTTTTTTGCGCAGGGTGGAGTTGGACAAATATTTGCTAGTGGCCTCAACTCACTACTGGGATCCTCGATTTCATGTCTTCTGCTTCAACAATGTGGAGATATGCCTATTACATTAAGAGTTTGTTGCCATCCTATGCATCCCTTTCACACCGGGAACCCTCATATGTGTGCCAAATTGTGTTCCTAATTACTCCCATGAGGCTGTCTGAGCTTACGTATCTGTCCGTCTGATGTCAGAGCCTTCATTGAACCTTCGAAACCAGCGTCTCTTGACTTTCTGTTTGACTATCTATACTATTTCAATAGGAATGAGACTTACTCTGTGGGGGCTATCCCTTTCATGGGTCTGGCTCATTATCTTTGCATTACCAGTAGAGGAGGTACTTTTGGAGATTATTGGTTGTTCGATGTTGTAAATGACATCCGCGAGGGGCTTACTCCATTCCCTTTGATCTTGGCAGAGACCTTACTTGGACTGGATGTTGTTCGCGCTGACCCTGCTGCACTACTCACTGGCAATCCCTTACACCTTCAGGTATCTATAGTCATTATTTGAAGGTAGTGCACTCATTGTGGGTTTTCACATTAGCTTTTCTTGGTTGGACATACGTCTTTTTACAGATTTTCATGTGACCCTATGCCTAATTTTTTCCTAAAACGGATGCCAAACCATTCCAACGACTTTTATTTTTTTCTCTTTTTTTATCATTTTTTTCTATCATCATTTCATTTTTCATTTTTTTATCATCATTTTTTTTAGATCTGGCTACAAGAAAAACTTAGGATGCTGGCTGAACCTTCTCCTCGTGCCATTGATGCATACTCATTGAGGTTCTTCGAAGCATGCATGCTTTAGTACTAGATTGCTTCCATGGAAAAAGATATTATGTGGCTGAGCTCCATGGCTGAATGGAGAGTGCGCTTCATGTGCCCATGGATCCAGGTGGAATATGTGACTCGTGACGGGAGTTCTAGATGTGTGCCTCTTTGCAGTCTCCATCGAGCGACCTTTTGTATTATAACTCATTGTACCCGCCAATTTGGTATTCGACAAGAAATGGTGTGGGCACGGCTAAATTTTGGAGGAGAAGATTTAACTGACGCTTTTGTAACTGGATATCATTATCTTTGGAGGCTTTTGCCCGTGAGGACCAACATCCCACCAGTGAATACCTATGACTTCGAGGCCAGCGTGGAATACCGTTCATGGGTTATGGAGGCACCAGACGCTCGAGCCTTCTTATTGAGACGTCTCAGGTGAGCAAGACCCTAGTAGGGGTTGTAGTGGTTAGAGAGCCCCCGTGTTGGTTGTCATTATCTCATCTCTTTTTATTTTAGGCATGTAATATATTGCAGCATCATCTGCTTGAACAATACTTTTGCTTACTTTTTCTTGCTTGCATGCCTGTGTAGCACTTAGTGTGTGAGTTGTGTTTGTTTCAGTGAGAGGGCTTGCTTTGTCGTATGTTTTGTGTTGTTGCTGCTAGCTGCATATGTGAATAAATAAAAACACTTTTGTTCATGTCAATTGCAATGTATAACTTAGAATCTTAATGCATGCTCACACGATCACATTATTACAATGATGACAATCACAACATGACAATTAATACAAAATACACATTTTATTAAATCGCGAGTAATTGCATCTTGAATACATCCAACTCCTGTTGCTAATTATCCCTCACTGGTTTTCTTAATTGGCTATTTTCTCTTAACCCTTAATTTTTTCCTAAAGTCTCTTTTTTCGGTTTTCACCTTAGCAAGCTACCCTATTTTAGCAAGGCTGCCTTTTTTCGATTTTTGACCCGCGGGCTAATTTTTGATTTTTTTAGCTGTGGAACCTTTTTAGCCTGTCAATGTTAACTGGCTCTTTGAACTCATTCCCTTTGCTATCTGTACGAATGGCATCTCCTTTAGAAAATAGCTTTTTTAGAACAAAGGGGCCTTCCTAATTCGGTCTGAACTTTTCTCTATAGTCAGGTAAGCCAGGCCTCATCTGTTTAAACACTGAGTCCCCTTTTTTTAAACAATGACCTTTGACCTTCTTCCCAAATGATCGAGCTAACCTTTTCTGATACAACTAATTATGATAGTAAGCTCTCATCCGATTCTTGTCTAATAGGTTCAGTTGCATAATCCTGTGTTCGGCCCATTCTATCTCTGGTAGCTTAGCCTCTAAGATGACCCTTAGCAATTGTAGTCCAATCTCTACCGGAAGCACTGCCTCTAAGCCATACAAGAGGGAGAAAAGAGTAACCCCCGTGGAAGTCCTAATAATGGTTTTGTACCCACAGAGTGCAAATGTTAACTTCTTAGCCCAATCTTTATATGTTTGCACCATCTTGGACAAAATCTTTTTCAAGTTTTTGTTTGCGGCTTCAACTGTGTTGTTTGCTTGTGGACGGCTTCAACTGATTAATTTATACTTTTACGTTTCTTCTTTACTTTAGCTTTTACCTTTACTTAACTTTAGTTTTATAGCTTTAGTCACATCGATTTAATTATCATTTCATTTAACGATTTATATTGGTATTCGTGTCTTTAATAGTACCAAATCTTTTCACTATTTTATTTCTCGATTAATTTTTTTCAGTTATCCAATGTGTGATATTATTATAATTTTTCGTTATTTATTCTTGTTTTACATTAACTTTTTAACTAATTAACATATTACTATTTTCAAGGCTTTTAAGCTTTAATGCAAAGTGATACAATTATTTTGGAACACTTTGCATACAATCTTTATTCCTTCTCCCTTTTACATTTAAACATGTTCAAAAACTTATTTAGGACTTTGTATCTTTTTCTTTTTCCTAGTTGAACAATATTGTGCCTTTTATCGTTTTACTTTTCATTTAAATTTTCTTTTGGGAATTCATTACTTAGGCATAAGTTTTCACTTAAGGACATTGTTATCACTTTTGACTTTAAATAAGAAATTAGTACAATTTTTCAAATTTGTCATTTTTCAAAAATATAAATGGTATATGAAATACCAACTGACTTTAATTTATCTTTTTCATGTAAAAATATATTTTAAACCATTTTTCTATATAAAAGTATAATTTAATACTCATTTATCATTTTATTCTTGTAAAACATTTCTTTTTTTTCCATTCTTACTTATTAATCACAATTTTTGGAAAAAATTATAGTTTTATCCTAACTTTTCATTTTCTTTCAAACAAATCATTTTTCATTATAAATTTTACATTCAATTCATTTAGACAATACTTATTTATCCATTACGATACGTCCCTAGTGCAATAAGACATGACTCTCAAAAAGGATATGTGGGATATGGACCCAAAGGTCCCACTGAGAGAGAAATGATCCCTAAAGGACAATTTCTCAAAAAAAATATTTTCACTTTCATTTTGACTTAAAACACTGGAGCTATGGAGATCAGAGATCCTACCCATAGTAAAGCAAGTTGCCATGATTTGCACCGCACTATAGGATGTCTCTATGGCTAGCCAATTATATCCTAAACAAGAATATCATTACCTGACTATTGCCAAGGGCAAAACAATCAATTATATTTGAAATAAATTTTAAACATTTAAAAATCTTTAGTTTCTTCCTTTATTTCTTGATACAATATATTTTTGTCAATCACACTCTTTTTAGTGCTTTTGATCATTCAGTAGCTTTTTCTTTCTTTTACTTTTTTTTTCTCACTTTATCTTTTAATCACTTTTATGAATTATAACATTATAATTCACTATTTCTCTTATTTTTTTTGTTCTATCATTTGTAAATTATTTCCAAATAATTCAAAAATTGACTTTTTAACGATTTTTCTTTTCTTGTTTTTCTGTTTGAAATTTTAATCTTTCGGGTATGTCAACTTTTATTCAGTTGGTGAATTATTTTGTAATAATTTACACTTTTAATACTTTTTTATTGACTAATTTATGTTGATAAATTAGTCAAACATTAATTTTATAACTTTTTGAATAATTATGAATTATATTAATATAATTCATTGTTTTATTTTTCAGAGATTTATATCTTGACTTTTTCAATTCTTTTATCCGGAATATGAATTAATTCAATTTAATTTGCTTTCTTTTACTTGTTAATTGAATTATTTTCAATAAATCAATATCTTTAATTAAACATATTTCATATTAAATTTTAGAAATTCCTCTAATAATTCATACATATTCTATAATTATTCATATGCTTAACCACATAGTTTCATCCATTTTCAACATCTTCATTAAGGGGCTGAAATTTTAACTAAGGAAAACATCAAGATAACAACATTTTTAGCCCTATGTGACCTCAAAAATGATCTCTAGACACTTAAATCTACCTATAGGCACCTTTAATCAAATTAAAAACCATAAAAATTTCTTACCTCACTTTGGCACTTAAATATTTATCCCTTGATTTTCTTTGCTTTCTTTGCTTTAATCAAAGGTTAGAGGCCATAAACATCAACTATAGGGATGGAATTATATTTCTTATATTGGGATTTAGTAGTGATTTGGAGTGAATTGAAAAAAAAAATGAGAGAGAGGCTTTTTGAAATGGTGGTTCGGCCACAAAATGAAGAGGATGAGAGAGCTGGAAAAATCTGGAGAAATCTCAAAATTTTCAGCCTCTTATACTCTCCTTAATGGGCCTAAAATTGGGCTTGATTAATGGGCTTAACCTAATTTAAAAATAAGGCCCATTTTAGGCCATTTGAGGCCTAATCCAATTTCTCTCTCTTCCTCACTTCAAATCACTCTAAAAATAATTCCATAATTTTTATCACATAAAAAATAACTAGTAAACAAATTTTTGGCTCAATCGGAGTTTGTTATCGATCAAATTCTATAACTATCGGTATCCCCGAAAAATTCAATTCTCATCACCAAAATATTATACATAAAAATTCATGTAGGCATGCAAAATCTGGCAATTTTCGGAGTTTGTTTACTATTTTTAAATAATTTATGCAAAATCAAGTCACATTCTCTACTAGAGAAACTGACTCGCTGCCTTTTTCGTATTTTTGACTTTTGGAAGCCCATTTGACCTCAATTTCACTTCAAATTTCAACCCCGAACTCACCATGACCAATACTTTCCGATGGTCCAATAAAATATTTTTGACTTTCGAGTCCGAAAAACACTATTCACCATCGAGAAGTACTGTTTACGGTTAATCTGGTGTTGAGGCCATTACATTTCTCCCATACTAAAAGAAATTTCGTTCTCGAAATTTACTTATATCGAAAAATAGAGGATACTATACTGTTGTCTTATCAAAGCTTCTTTCACATTCAATGGTTTCAAAGCATCGTTGCTAATGGAACCCACTTGCTCTAAAGCTAATCAATCTTGATATCAAAAATCTTTATCAGTCTCCTTTCACATGTCATATCACACTATGTGCAGATTCCTTCCATATTTTAAATTAAATCGAAACTTGCTGACTTCTTTGCACTTCATTAAGTCCAACATAAAGAATTTAATATTTTCTTTATGACAATGTCTGGACAAGGGTCAGATTCTACTATAGATAAGCACTTTTCACAACCATTATCACATTCACATACACTTTACTATAACCGTTCTTTCAATATCTGAATTATCCACTCCGACTGACCATCAGTTCTGGGGTGGATTATCATGTTAATGTTGATATTATTACTAATATCTTATATAGCATCTTTCCTCTTTGACGCTCAGACAATCCAATAACAGAATCTCTAATCACATTGTCCCATTTCCAATCAGATATCATTATAAGTTGAATCAATTCTCGAAGGAATCTAATGTTTCGCTTTCATTTGCTGACATATCAAACATTTACTAGCACTATCTATCATATCACACTTCCAGCATGACTTTTAATACTAAATTTTTAACCCTGGTACATCTGATAATTTCCAGGATACAAAGTATTACTATTTTGGCTGCTGGAGAACTAATCTTTTAACTTATTCACAATGACTATCACATAAACATTTCCTTTTCGAACCATTTTTCTTACCCGATGTACAATATCGGCTTTACTTATACTTTAACTAGCAATGTCCATCTAAAGCCAAACTTAAACTGGCATTCATAGGTCGAAGAATTGAAAACATTATCATTAATCATTCATACAAATTTTTCAGACATATATATTTAAGCACATTCACATTACTCAAATACAAATTCTTATGCTGAGGGTTTCAGCCATTTCGTTAACTTTTCTATAGTACCCGGATAAATTTAGGAACTTTCCATTTAACCTGAAGTCACATTCACCAAACTGAGCATATAGTTACTTACCTTTAAATACTTACAGCGCAAATCCCAAATACTCATCATACTCTTTCAATATCTTAAAATATATTAAATGGTTAAAACTTAAATCCTCTAACATGGATCTAAGTAAAAATGGATGATCCTTTCTATTGATTCATCAAGGAATCGGTGCGCTAACAAATCTAATTGACATGACCAATAACTCATAATGGCCACATCAAATACGAAAAATAATCTTAAGCACACTATTTCTCATCTCATTCTCAGGTCGTCCCTATGCTAATCATATCCCCTGTCAGTTTCATCCTATCAAGTGGGGCCTATACATATAGTATGATGCAGACCAGATGCTGTCAAATAATGTGAAATGCTATGCAATGAATGTATGATTTCATGTATGCAGGTAGAATATTGTCACATATTCTCATATGATGCAGATGCATAGCTCATCCCATTACTATGTATGTGCAATCAAATTTCCATGCCTGTAAAGGAATCACCAACAGGTATATAGAGCATCTTAAACAACCTCAACTTATAATTGTAACAATTTGCTCAATAGCTTTCTTAAACCATGACAATCCGGTCAAGCTATTTCTGCATCCTACACAATTTATATGTACTAAATATACAATTCCTTTTTAAATTTTCAACACATTTTTTATTTTGTCCTTCTTTAGACAGTTTCTCACCTATATAGACACTTAAAAGAAAAATGCTTTTTGCGCATATTAAAGAAAAAGGCATCAAAACGTTAAAACAAATTTCAAACCTAAAAATTAGGTTTTCCTTCAAAACTTGGACTAATGTCTAATTTTTATCCAAAGCCAAACAAAAGAACAAAATGTAGATTTTTGTAAAATATGCATGAGGGAACCAATGTTCCCATACTTGAATGAATACCCCAATATATGCATGTATATTATTTTATTGTTATTTGTTGGATAATTTTCCCTTGTAATAATTTAAATAGTTGATTTATTTCTTTCTTTTCATGTTTGCTTGGGATGTTTACTGAATTCTTATGCTTTGCATTGCGTGAGAGAAGAGAGTGGATTAATATTTAAAACTCAATTGTAAAATAACACCTAACCAAGATGTCTAATAAGAGTGATGTCCCGAACACCAATCTCTGTTTGGGCATCAAAAAGTCAAGATTCATTTCTCGACATTTCTACTAGTGGCGACTCCATGATACTAGCCTCTTTTGGGCCCATTAGTAGATACTTTTATGGGTTGATTACCAACAATAATTTGGGCTTGATCCCTTTTTTATTGTGAAGTGGCCAATTTATGAGTTAAAATGAGCATCTTTCAGTCTCGAACCCTAAAAGCGGGCCTCCGAGAGAGAACCAGGAAATGAGCGATGGCTCTGATGTGCATCACACTGCTATAGTGAAGCATTCTTCAATTTGTGCTTTACTTTCTTTAGTTGCCATGCACGACTTAGAGTTAGAACAATTTGATGTCAAAACTGCATTCTTACATACTGGACTAGAAAATAATATTTACATGTATCAACCTAAAGGCTTTATGGTTGAGGGAAATAAAGATCATGTTTGCTTATTGAAGAAGTCACTATATGGTTTGAAACAGTCTCTTCAACAATGTGACAAACATTTTATTTCTTTAAGAGTAAAATGACAGTTTTGTTTATTTCAAAAATTTGTTAGATAGATCCTCCATCTATTTACTATTTTATGTAAATGACATGCTCATTGCCTCAAAAGTTATGTTGGAGATCAATAAGTTGAAAGCATAACTAGCATGGAGATTATTCGACATCGATGGAGTGGCACTTTGTATCTAACTCAAATGAGTTATTCCTCGCTTGCTACTCATTTCAAATTGTCAGCTACTCAATTTTCTTAAACAAGCAAAGAAAAGGAATCATGTCTCATGTTCCTTATGCTAGAGAAGTTGGAAGTCTCATGTATGCTATGGTGTGCACACATCCTAATATTTCATGTGTTGTTAGTGTGGTAAGTAAATATATGGCTAATCCTAGAAGAAAACATTGGAGAACTGTGAAATGAATTTTACAGTATCTATGAGGTATCGCTAATTTTTGTTTACAGTTTGGATATACAAAGAGCCATCTTGAAGGCTTCGTTGATTCAAAGTTTACTAGTGATCTTGACAAAAGAAGATCAATTACTGGGCATGCCTTTGCATATGAAGGTTGTGCAATTAGTTGGAAGACATCTTTACAACCTATTGTAATGTTATCTATAACGAGGTAGAGTATAATGCTTTGACAGGGGAAGTCAAGGAAGTAATTTGGTTGAAAGGCTTGCTTGGTGAATCACTACAACAAAAGAAGTGATAACAGTCCATTGTTATAGTCAAAGTGCTATTCATTTGACTAAGGACCAAATGTATCATAAAAGAACCAAACATTATTAATGTCGGGTATCATTTTATTAAAGATGTCGTTGCCACTCGGAATGTTGTAGTGAAGAAAATTGGTACTATGAATAATTCTGTTGATATGTTGACAAAGGCCCTCCCTACAGCTAAGTACAAATACTGCTCGGACTTAATTGGTTTTTATCGAAATTGAAAATCCCTTCGAGGCATTATAAAAAAGATGGAGACGTGTTACAAGATTCATTAATTTTGAGCCAAGGTAGAGATTGTTGAAAAAATATCTGCAAAATTAATGAGGAATTGAAGAACAAATTGGTAACTAAATGGGAAAGCTATAATAAATAACACTACAATTAGTTTGGACATTTTAAGACACCATCTATATACACAAAATGCATGCATGAAATAACAACAATCTTTATGCATATTTCTTGGGATTTTTTTTTGTAAATTTCTTTGCTCCACAGCCTATAAATAATGGAGTAGATGAAGATTTCTACATATCTCTCATTTGTTATGTGATTATACAATACTTAAAAGAATTCATTTTAGGAATTTTAGTGATTCTCTTGTGCTGTATATTTATTAGATGTCTTTGAAGATTTGAGTTAAGAGTTAAGCACTAACTTATTTGTATTCTCCATTTTGTTAGTAAATTACTTCACTTGCCTTTATTCGTACATGTAAATCCCTCTTGAAAATTTAATTTATATATTTCTCATTCTCATCTTGAATTATTTAAGGAATTAATATTTGTGTGTAAGATTCACCGCCAACAAAAAGAAGCACCTGGTGTGGTGTTTTTGAAGAAGAAATGTGGAGAGAGTAAAGTGAAAAATGGAGAGAAAGAAATGAGAAAGAGTGAAAACACAAGAATTTGATATTTATGAGAAAGTTGTAAGATAATAGAGAAAATTCCTTAAGAATTAGATTTGATTTACTAGAGACAGAAAAAATTGAAATGAGAAAAAAAAAATAGAAATACTAGATCTGAAATAAAGAGAAAAGAAGGTGAGAGAAGGAAAGGAAAGAAAAGATCTGAGGCATAAGCAAGAAAATCCTTTTTCTTATTTCTTTTTTTCCTTGCCAATCTGTCAATGGCCATAGACTCCACATTCTGCTTTCACACATGCTGCTCTCGCACATGCCAAGTCAGCAATTTGTGTTTAATAGTTACTAAATTAATTAGTTTAAGTGGTCAA